>JASAOG010000150.1:522500-700000 GCA_030265305.1 Biomphalaria pfeifferi
TTGATAAAACTAGACAGGTATGTTCCTTGGGTACTAACTTAGACCATAGTGTATGTATTGTAGCCCTAAAACAAACTTAAGACCCTAAAAAAAAATAAAGTTGCCGACTCTATTACAGCTATAGTATTTTATGGATCTAGGCAATGGTTAACAATGTTGACATGAGAAAAGATCGAAAAGATCGAAAAGATTTAGACCTAGTTCTAATTTTAAGAAATACACTTTGCGCACATAGTTTTTTACTTTGACACATGAAAATACAAAAGAAGATCCATTGATTTCATTATGTAATAAAATTAACCTTCAATTTTGTGTTTCAAAAGTATTTTTTACATACATTAGTTCCTGATATCTGTGACTACAGATTTCCTGGCGAATATTCTTTTATTAGACATTACCAATTGGTTACACATTAACACATCTCTCCACTGAGTCTATTCCTAGGTCTAGGTCTAAAACTCTTATTGAACTCTAAGATGATAAAACTTCTTTTCGCAAAGATAGTTTTGTGCTATAACACATAAACATACTAATTATTGTCCATTCATTTGATATTTTAATCAATTTAACATTCAAATTTGTTTTTCTAAAGCATTTTTAATACATTCATTCGCTGTTCTCTAAAGTTGCGTAGCCTTGTTGAGATAGGCCTATATTCATTCATCAAAAAAGGTCACGCATGCGCAACACAGAATAAACTCTATAAAAGCCAATTTTTAACTCTAGATTGGTGTAGATTTAGATCTATGTCTACCTCAAGATCTACTTTATACTTTAACACATGAATATACAAAATTAAGTCTATTCATTTCAAATTTTAATCAAATATATGTAGGCATACAAGCAAATGTTTTAATTTGAAAAAATGGATTTAAGCCTATTAGCTATTTTTATTTGATAGCTTCATTCACACTATTTTTACATTGACACATTCGCTTTACTTATTACATTATTATTTCGTCTAATTGTGGCTATATCGACAGTAATGCGCAAAAACAGACCCGCTAGTCGCGGGTAACATATGTCTAGTATCTTATATTATAAAGTAGAATGTGAGGCGTATGTATGTATGTATGTTACTTATAGACATCAAAACCGCTTGACCAATCTTGATAAAACTTGGCAGGAATGTTTCTTGGGTACCAAATCAGACCGTAGTGTATGTATTGTAGCCCTAAAACAAACTTAAGACCCTAAAAAAAATAAAGTTGTCCGACTCTATTAAAGCTATAGTATTTTATGAATCTAGGCCATGGTTAACAATTTTGTCAAGAGAAAAGATCGAAAGGATTTAGACCTAGATCTAATTTTAAGAAATACACTTTGCGCACATAGTTTTTTACTTTGACACATGAAAATACAAAAGAAGATCCATAGATTTCATTATGTAATAAAATTAACCTTCAATTTTGTGTTTCAAAAGTATTTTTTACATAAATTAGTTCCTGATATCTGTGACTACAGATTTCCTGACGAATATTCTTTCATTAGACAATACCGTAATGAATCGCGTAATAAAAATTAATTCGTTTAATTGTTTACTTTATAATCCCATCCCTAGATCTAAAACTCTAATTCAACTCTAAGATGATAAAACTTCTCTTCGCACAGATAGTTTTATACTTTAACACATGAACATACTGATTATAGTCCATTCATTTCATATTTGATCAAATAAACATTCCAATTTGGTTTTCTAAGCATTCGTTTACGTAAGCTGCGAAGCCGAGTTGAGATAGGCCTAGATCTATATTCATTCATGAATCGCGTACTAAAAATTATTTCGTTTAATTGTTCACTTTATAATCCCATTCATTTAACAAAGCTATCGCTCTTTTCATTTTTAATAGATATGAATGTATCGGCTTCGGGTAAACCCATTTTCGCAAAACTAATTTTATTTTCGTAGCGAAAGAGAAAAAACTTGAAATGATCATTAGCTAAGTTTAAGATACATCTAAATCCAATCCACTAGATTAGTAAACACAAACTTAGACCCGCAGGCCGCGGGTAATGTCAGGCTAGTAATATAATATAATATAATATAAAAAATACAATACAATACAATAAATATGATAACTATTGTAAAAAAAAACGCAAATTAAAACTATCTGGTCATATTACAAGGTCTTTGGGGCTCGCAAATACCTTCCATACAGTACCAGGAGAAAGTAGAAAAGGCAGACAGAAAAGGCAATAAAAAGACATCAAAGTATAGATGGGCCTGCTATTGAAAAAGATTATATCCAAGGTAATTGGCATAGAGAAATTGGAGAAAGTCCGTCGAATAGTCTTATGTTGTGCCCCAACGGTCCAACAGACTTAGGGATAAGTAAAGGTGAATATATTATATTATATTATATTATATTATATTATATTATTTAAATATGGGAGGGGCCGTAAAAATTGTGTATTAACAAATACGTTTAAATTGCTTTAATAGAAATAAACTAGAATGTGTAGAAAGGACTACAACGATGAATCTGTTCGTCAATCAGTTTATTTTGCTACACGAGGTCAGTGAAGGTGAAAGGTCAGCATAACGACATCAGTTGGGAAAGGGGGCGGGCAAGACACAACCAACGTCACAGGGTTGTGGTACTTAGATTTGTCAGCGTGTATTAGCATCCAGAGATACATAGTAGTGAACTGATGACGTCAACACGTCGTAAGCTTAACTGACGAAGGAGCGAACAAATGACACTGTCAGATTAGAGACAGGGGAGGCTACCACAAGGGCAGTCACCTGAAAACATTTTTCGGTCACAAAAAAAAACAAAAAAAAAAACAGCGAGCCCGTGCGGCGAGCGCTATAGATGTAGAACATACTTGCATAAAATGGTTCAGTCCTAACCGAACATTGTTAAATGTCTTCATTATTGGATATTTTCAAGATCAATGACATAAAAACGCTAAATTGAGCTTTTAAAATTGGCATCTAAATAAGGGAGCCCCAAACGAAGAGCTTAGACGGAGCTAATAAAATGTTTCACACATTGCATATCGTCACCTTGCTTCGTACACAGGGTACATCAAAGGCAAAGTTAGCCACGTGTTTTGTCATTTCAATACTGCCCTTCTTTTCCAGGCGTTCAAAATTTAGAATAATATAATTTGCTGATTAACCACCATAAAAGATATACAGTTTATGAAATATATATACAATCTTAATATGATTTTCATCTAACAATAACATTTTTAAATATTTATAATTATTGAACCGGTAAATTATATTTTGAAAACTAAATTACAATTTAAACATTTAAAGATGAAATAACATAAATAGACACATAGATGTATGCAATATCAATCTAAATTAGTAATTAACTGTACTAATGCTTTCCCATTGAGTGTTAAACTTAAATTTCGTAATAGAAAAGTAACAAACCAGTAAGTCTTGGCAGTGGTATGCACCATTTTCGAAATGGTAGCTACATGGCAGCGAAATTTCAAAATCATGTCATTTTAACTTAGACTTACTTATATTTGGATTCTCCCACGCCGTTCGCGTTAGGCAGCAAGCTGTTTCCATAAGGATATTTCCCTCGTCATTAGAGATGAGAAACTAACATAACCAGAACTGAACGAACTGAACTCAAACCTTATACATACGACCGAACCGAACCGAATCTTAAAACTGATCGGTACGAACCGACCCGAACTTTAAAAAACTGATTTCGGTACGAACCGAACCGAACGAGCTGTCCATACCTTAACCGAACGGAATCATGATTTTGCAATACTTGTGTAAGAAAAAAAAACATTTAGTTTTCCGCGGCATGATTTGAAGCTTATTTTTAATTCTTGAACATTTTCCTGCTCTCTTGAACCGTGATTTTGTCATCTTGTGCAAGGATCTTCCTTGCGTCAATTATGGTTGTCTTCCCTTTGGTGTCAACTCGAAATGTACCGTAACACTTAAAACATTTGTGCTTGAATGAAATGGGAGATGCAAAGAAACGAAAGTAGACTCCGAATGCAGAAACTACCAGGATAGGCGGACAGATGTTTACCTTTTGTAGAACATAAAAATTGGCAAATAAAAATGTGTGATTTGTAAAGATCTTTGTGGTAAATGTTATTAAACGTAATATTTACCAAGAAGGGACAAGAAAGCTAATTGGTGGTAAGGGCAGGCTACAGAGTTGCTCACATTTTAAGTAATGAAATGGAAACATTTTTCGACGGCAAATGCGTTCAAAATTCGTGTTAACCATTTTATTGTTGAGCCACATTAAGCCTTTTCTCATTTTTGACAGACGAACTTTCATGTCTCAAATTCATATTGCTGTTGGGATGACGATTGTGTTGAGAAGGTGTATTTTTGTCTCAAGTCCAATGGCTTTGCTTGTCAAAATAGGCCGTTTAATTCATGATGGTTGCCACGTGACAGTTTTTTTCGTTCTTTTATCTATAAGATCACGTGACTAAATGTTGTTTGTTTACGATTGGTGAATGAGGTTCTTTGGATTGTAAGCGTATTGTTAATGTTTATGCATTATGTAAACGGAATGTTGTGTTGTTGTTTTTTATTGTCTATAACTTTTTTTTCTTATTCATTACATTCTAGGGGTCCTTCTGTGGAAGCCTGCTACAATATTGGGGTCTCCAGATAGCTAGGAAGGGTGCCACTAATAATGGTGCTATATAATGCTTTGATTAATTAATAGCCCCTGTATAAGAGCATTCAAAATTTAATTACGTAAGTTTAGGTGGGGTGTAGTGGTTAAAAATGTGTGTACATGTAGCATTATTAATACAATATTTTGTGAAATACCATTAAGATTTTTATTTAAAGAATTATCCCCCCCCCCCCCCCCCCCAGAATTTAAGAAAAAATATTAATTATTATATAACTACGGTATTTGTTTCTCATATATATATATATATATATATATATATATATATATATATATATATATATATTATATATTATAGCTTTTTTTATATAGCACTACTTTTATGCTTATAGAGCGCTAAAGTCCAATCTCATTTGTGGGAAAGTGTGTATTTGATAGAAGGCTTTCCGTGCTGCCTTTAGGCGCTCAGTAGACACAATTCTGCTCGAGTCGGGTGTCGAACCTCGAGCCCCTTTCATAGGTAGCCAAGCCAAGCCAAGTTCTAACTTTGCCTCTTGACCACACTTCCCGTTTTTGAGCAAACGCTTACTTTAATAATTTTTAGACTAAAGTAAAATTTTTATGACATAAAAGAAGAATTTACACATATAAGAGAAATTGAAATCCTACAGGTGGTGAACAGTATCCACGGCACAGCTAAAAGATCCGGGTCAAGAAGGTCTGGCCGTGTATTCCGTATGCCTGAGCATCGCATCCCCTAACGACTTCTTAATGGGGAGCTGTGTGCTGGAAAGCGCTGTCAGGGGGGGGGGGGGGTTAGTTAGTTTTTAAGTTTCAAGATAAGAGGCAAAGTGATAGGACGTCATGAAATAACTTAGACGTAAACAAGCAATATAAAAAAAAAGGTAAAATAAAAAAATGTTAAAAAAAAGAAAAAAGCAAAAAAAAAAAAAAAAAGTTTATATTAGGTGTATCAATTAGTTTGGGTCAGTCATGTAATTACATTTGTCATAGTCTAACAACAATAAAGCTGTGCGATTAGAAATATTTTCGCCAATTGTTTTTGTTTAGTGCAATGTCATGCTTTCATCTTTCACAATACGCTATGATCCTATCACTTGTCTGGACCAGTTTGGAAAGGGGTAAGGGGAAAAAGAATAGGGGTATCTGGGTGATTGCTTTTTAAATGTATCGAACAAAAAAAAAAGGGAACGACCTGAATTTGAACTTGTGGGATCAAGCCTTCTCAGACTTCTTAGGCCAACGTGGTAACCACTCTGCTAGCAAAAAGTCTATGAACATGGAAAGTTGTATTGTTATCTATTGTTTATTTTACATGTTTGTGTTTACTAAGCCTCAGTCGACAAGCTAATATAAAGAGAGCTATTCAGCTTATACCATAAATTCAGTCAAGTACTATTTCTTTCTCCTTTTTGAGATACCAAACAAAAAAAATTATTACCAATTGTTAATTGACTACTTTGATAATTTTCTTATTGATATTTGTGTTGTCAGGTAAAAGAAATAAATTGAAGCTTTGCACAATTATTCTTTGGCGTAGGCAAGATATAAATAAATATAGAACATTACCAATTAGTCAATTAATTACAGGTAATTGATTATTTTGTTTGATACCAACAAGGGAGATTAATTCTTCAGTATTGACAGATATTGCTCAATAAATAGGGCTAAGTCCCCTTAAGTGACTGTTAATGCTTTTTCTCCAACACGCTTTCTCTGATCTAGTTGATACCTCGAACAATTATTTATTGTACCTAATAAAACATGAATCAATGAACACATGTATCAATTATTCAATATGTATTAGTAATTAATTATTTCTTTTGATATCGAATAAGGGAAATAACTTCTACACTATTAGTACATACAGTTAAAAAGGGGACGTTCTTCCACTTAGATAAGCCTTGTTTTTTGTGGGTTTTTTTTCAAAAAGAATTTGTTGTATTTTTTTTTACACATATTTATTTATTTATTTACTAGGCCCGGACTGACTGACTGATTCATTCACCACTCATTAATATCACTCCCACATTGGATGGAGGCAAAATGTGTCTAACCTGTTATTACTTACTTAATACATAGAACAACTAAGCACTATTCGCTATTGAATCAACACTGTTTAATCTTCCCAAAGAAATTTATACTCGCAATTTCTTCCCAGTACCTTTTTATAAGGCGTATATACTAATGTTTAATAATGTACAAAATTTACTTTCTTTTTATATTTTAAACGTACATATATCCTACTAAATATTTTTAGTCATTATTGAGAAGCCGATTTACTAATTGTCCAACTTTAGGGCGCAAAATGAAAAAAAAAATTATCCAGTTATTCTATAGCATATACTTCCATAAATTTTCCCATTCGGTTTTTGGTTCGCTTGTTTCAATTCAATTTCTAATTGTTTAACTCTACTCTTGTTCCCAATGTTAATTCGAATACTTCGTATCGCGTTTTTGTGTCCAATACGACCGTTTTTTACACGAATATTTATTGTATGTCTTCTACTTGCAGGTTTTTTCTGATGTCCTACTATTACAGGCTTCATCTGATACCAGGATTGAGTACGTAACTTTAGATAACTCCTTCAGTCGTAGGGTTACCAAACGTCCGGCAATAAGAGGACATGTCCTAATCTACGCCCGGAATGCGTTGGCCTAAAATGTAGAAATGTCCAGCTTTTTTTCACTCTGTTTTTTCTAGCTATACGGTCTGCGGCTTTTTCAGTGCACGAAACAAAGGTTTGGAAACTACTCCATATTGATCTCAGACAGACAACATGCTACGCTACTTTTAAGAAAAACATTAAGACCTATCTGTTAAAAACTTGTTTAGATCAGTTTGTCATTTTAGCTCTCATGTTTATGTTTGTAATGTTATCACAGCGCCTTGAGCCTACATTTTGTTTGTTAACAACGCTTTATAAATAAAATTATTATTATTTTTTTATTATTATTTATTAATTATTAATTATTATTATTATTATGCATAAATCGAGCTCTTGCTTTCATACCTTTTGGAGAAATCGTACAAACTCACTCCTAGACAACAGAAAGAGGACACATTTTTTTTTTACCAGCTTCTTCTTAAGCAAGTGTTCATTTTTTTTAAAGATGTTCAAAAGAGACCAGCTACTCATAATGCACCAGAGTCTGTGATTTTTTGCATTCCTAGGCATAACACTAAGGGGCGCGGTGGCTGAGGGAAAAGCGCTTGGCTTCCGAATCGAGGGGTTCCGGATTCAAATCCTGGTGATGACTGGGACTTTTAATTTCGGGATCTTCAAAGCGGTTCGAGTCCACCTAGCTCTAATGTGATATCCACATGAAAATCATTTTTCCTTGCATATGGATCAAGGAATATTCCTTTATCTTTGTGTCTTTCTGATTATTTTGTTAGGTTTTGTTTTTGTATTTGAAGATTATGGTTCAGTGTTTTATATATAATTGCCTCTTTCATTTTAAGTCTTCTATCCTGAAGGGTTTCTAAATTTCAGGATTTTACTAAAGGTGTTACTCTAATCAAATGTGAGTAAAGTCAATGTGTCTGAGAAATAGGATGCTAGATGCACTTCGCCTAGGGCCCCCAATTATCTAATGCCAGCCCTGGCCTATTATTATAATTTATAAACTGATTAGATTTATACATTCACTTAATCAATTTTTTTGGGGGGGGAGGGAGGGAAGGGTTATCAGAACATTAAGCCAGGGCAAACACACCGTCAGAAAATCAACAAATCACAACGCTTTAATATTTAATTAATGCTGATTAAAATTCAAGGAATCTATTCAACTATATTTGTGTTGGTCATTGCGGACTCTCGTGTTGCACCGTTTCTTCTTGTTGGTGACCACTACACGATTATTCAGGGGCTGCACCGGCCTGTAGTCATTGACCAAGGGTTTGTTCTCGTCATTGTAAAGACTTCGAAAAATGTCGAGCTAATTTAAAATGACATAATAATAGGCATTAACCATTGCCATTATAAATATTACAATATATAACAAACGAAGTATCTACTCATTTTTCATTCTCATATATATTGTTATTACCGTGCACTAGAGACTAAACTGAGAAGGTGCGCACTATTAGAGACTAGACTGAGAAGGTGCGCACTATTAGAGACTAGACTGAGAAGGATGTTGACATTTGAAGAAAGAGAACAAGCTATGCACAAGTCTAGAGCTCATGAAGATTCCTTGTTCAAGGCAGACGTTGTTTTATGTATGTGTGATGTCCTTATGTATATAAATATCGTTGCCTCGTTGAGTTGCCTCCTTCAGTTATTACAATATGTCTATATATCTGCGATAATCTGCGCAGTGGTTTCCAGATCTGTCAGCTCCCCATATAGTTTCTAGGGAGTTTTGGGGCCAGTGTCTTGATCGGGACTCTTGCCAAGGACAGGGTCGGCATGATTAAATTTTCTTTTCTTTAAATAAAGGATTACAAATAAAGATTTAGCTTTATAACTCTGCACTTGCCTGGTAGTCCGATATTGGAATAGTTTCAGTAGCTATGGACCATATGACAGTCTCGTAGCATGGCGGAGTGGTTAGGCTTCCTTGGTAACGGTAGTAATGGAGTTTATCTAGGCCATCCGAAAGTAGATCGGTGAGTGGAAATGTTTCAATCACAGTTTCATTATCTTCAAATTTGTGATAAATGTATTTAAAAAAATCATAATTATTGTGGTTGAAAATAGTGTACAAAGACTAAAGAGTTACATAAACTGAATCTAGAGCGCATCCCACAAGGCCAGAAAAAAAATATGTAAAGAATAAAAATTATGGGGGCGTGGCCCGAGTTGTAAACCGCTTGGCTTCCAAACGAGAGTTGCAGGGTTCAAATCTCGTTGAAAACTGGGATTTTTAATTTCGGGACTTTTAGGGCGCCATTGAGGCCACCCAGCTTTAATGAGTATCAGACATGAGTTGGTGAAAGTAAAGCGCTTGATCGTTGAACTGGAGACATAACTTTTTTGTTCACTGTCATCCATAGAAGCCGATGACTTGTACATTACCTCCCCTATAGATCCCAAGTTCTGATAGGGGTACATTGCTTTTACTTAAAAAGTAGAAGTACTACGAGATACACATAAGTACAGCGTTGTTGATGTACGAAATCTCTAAATATTATAACATGAAAACACTGACCTTGATTAGTAGCTGTAACAAAAAAACAACAACAACAGTATCAATAGTTACGTGGAGAAGTTTATATTGAAGTACTAGATATTAGTTGAAAGGATATTAGAAAAAAAGTACCCTTGTTGATAGTCTTTTTTAAGTTCAAATTCAATTGTCCGGATTAATGTGTATGTAAACAATGTTGTGCAGAATCGTATTTGACAATGAAAATAATTTTAAGAAATAAGTTTCTCTTTTTATACCTCTTCATCTTTCTCTCTCTCCTTACCTCTCTCTCTTTCTCCCTCTTTCTCCCTCCCTCCCTCCCTCTCCCTTCCTCCCTCTCTTCCCTCCTATCTCCCTCTCTCTCTCCCTCTCCCCTCCTCTCTATCTCTCTCTCTCTCTCCTTCCCCCCCTCTCTCTCTCCTTCTATCCCTCTCTCTCTCTTTCTCCCTCTCTCTCCCTCTCTCTCTCCTTCCCTCTCTCTCTTTCTCCCTCTCTCTCCTCCCTCTCTCTCCTCCCTCTCTCTCCTCCCTCTCTCTCCTCCCTCTCTCTCCTCCCTCTCCCTCTCCGTCCCTCCCTCCCTCTCTCCCCTTCTCTCTCTCCCTCTCTCTCCCCCTCTCCCCTCCTCTCTATCTCTCTCTCTCTCTCTCTCATTAACTCTTTCTCCGCCTCTTACTTTTTCGCGTTCTCTTAATTTCTACTCCGCTTTCTTATAATCACAATCTTATCTTCCGCTTCGATCTCATTCTGCACATCTTATTTTATTTCTCGAATTCAATGTCCTTCTTTAAACAATGAAAATACAATAAGAATAATAATAGCCCTAAGATCTTCAGAGAAAGGCACACCACTTCGGATTAACCCAAGACACAATACCAGTGGCTAACAGAAAAAAAAATCTACAGTACACATAACATACTGCAAGGTCCAGTGGTCAAGCTGGTAACTCGGGACGTGCGCACGCTATTCTGCCTCAACGCCGCGCTCGTGTTGAAACGGCCATTAGAGGAAGTGGTTAGGCTAAATGAATAGCAAAACAAAACTCCCGTGGGAGTGTCCCATTGCACGGTGCGGAGTTGAAAGAGAGCCCTCACGGTCCTGACGATAATCCATTCTCCGTTCCACAAGGGACCGTTACACTAATGGCAAGCCCTCCACGGTTAGCTTGTTACAACATAGGAAAATGGCGGAAGTCCCCGGTGCACTCGGCCTTCGGCCATGTCTAGTCCATTCGCCCGGGGTGCCAGATGCATAGGAAATAGCAATGCTTTGCATAGGCATTGACTTGGGTCTCTTCAAGACAGAACGGTGGTTCACGCAGGTTTTTTTTTTTTTTTTTTTACTGTTTGACGCTCAAACAGTTTTTATTTTTTTATTTTTCAAATTTAGAGCTCGAGGAGCCTTCGGATCAGCTCTTAGACGATCAAACGGTAACTCGGGAGCGAGTGGCAACTATACATACTTTACATGGCCTTATATAATTATGTTAAGGAGAATCACTCCTGCCATCTCAGTTACTCATATATAGTTAACTCCCCATTATTTCAAACTATTCTTGTTTTTTATTTCTCTTACCAACTGTCTTAATGAGGTCAAAGTGAGCTAACAGTTTATCAAACCTGGTATTGTTCTGTGGTGACGTCTGTAAAATAAAAATCTAAGTTTTACACATGACCATTATTAGTGGAGATTGGGTTTGAAAGCCTTATATCAAATCTTATATTATTGCCATATATGACAATCGTATAAGACAAAATATATAAATGGCCTATTCAAAACATTTTCATGAAATACTTTTACGAAACACGGGAAAGACTTCGGGAGACAACCCTGAGGAAAAATCAGGAGCTGGAGACCCTTAGGCAGATTGTGGCACATTGTGCTTCAGCCTGGCAGACCTACTGACCCCAAACAGTATCAGATATTCCGTTCCTTTGATCACATCAACTGCGTGGAGAGGGGGAACTGCTGTGTGGACGACATTGTTCCGACTATAAATAGTGTCCAGGCTTTCATCTCGCTTATGTTCTACAACAGTAATGCCCAAAATACGGCCCGCGGGCCACATCCGGCCAGCGATGCAGGTCTAACCGGCCCTTCAGAACTTCTCTCCACAATACAATAAATGGGAATGTAAAATATATGATAAAAAAATAACCAACCAGTGTCCTTGCCATTTTTAGTTGACTTCTTTTGGTAGCAACGTGATTGGTAGCTTGCTGGTCAACATTCGAGTGTTGAATAAATGGGAATGCTGAACAAAAACTTGGCTTTGAGTGAACACAATAAATAGAAAAATGGACAAATTTTTTTTTTGTACAGAATACATAAAGTATAAGTTTTAATGGAGTATTTGCATTGCAGCCTGTCATTCAGAAGTTTGAAACATCCAACCAATTGCTATAGAATTAATTTCTGCTCCATTGCTTTTCCATTTTCGCAATGATGTGGCCCGCGACAAGAGTGTGGGAAATTTATTTGGCCCGCGGGCTGAAGAAGGTTGGGCATCACTGTTCTACAAGATGAACCATAGTCGCTACGACTGCAGGAGGCCAACTTTTAATAGGGTCTTATAATGGCTTACACAAAAATCTTATTCGAAATCGATATACAAAAGCCTCATACTGGGCTGCATCAAAATCCAATGTTTCATTAGTAGAGCGTCAAAGAGTCATAGAATGAGAGGCAGGCACCAAATCAGATGTCGGAGGTTAATAAAAAAAATCATAGTCTGACATAAAGTATCAACATCCCGAGGTATATAGGTCGTTTCAAACTCCGGACAATTGAGATGCAACAGATACATTGTTATGTTTGGTGTTGTTTTTTAACGCAAATGTGGAATAAGAAATAATGAAGACTTAACCGTAACCCTAACCCTAACCCTAAAGACCAAATTTGTAGATACACCAAGTTCAGAAGAATCTCTTCAATTAAATGTCAGATCATTATGTGGTTATAAAGCAGAAACATCTTATTGAATGGCGAATGACCCTCAAAGGGAGCTAACCTCCAGAACGCTACGGTTTAACCAAGTTAACAAATTGCATAACCTCATTAAAAATTATAACATTGTTACTTCTCCTGAAGAAATGCTTCGATAATATAGTAATTGCACGATTCTTCGCGACTTATTATAATGCAGATGAAAGAAGAAACTATAATGGTTTAGCTTGTTTGTAACAGATTGGCAAGGAACTTGGCTACATGTCCAAACTTCTAGACAAAAAATAATGAATATTTAAGTTTTTAATGATTCTTTGTGCAAACGTTTTTTAAATTTCATGTTGAAATAATTAAATGGAAAATAACTGCAGTTGATCGTTTCCGCATCAGTTATAAAAGAAATTCGCCAACTTAATAACATAATGGCTTACAAACATACCCTGAAGAAAAATCCCACAACCGCCAGACCGTTAGGTTGGATTTGGGCGACCGAAACGTTTGGCAGGTGAGCTTGATAGTGGACCACGTGAAGCTGAAACAAGCAGACGACATAAATATGACCTAGATTTGAATTGCCTTAGAAGTCGTCTGATAAGTTTTTTTTATTTATTGGCAGTTGTTAATTTATTTTTTTTTAAATTCACTCTTGCACTGAGCACTAGACCGACTGTGATGAATGCAGTAGTAATGAGATATAAGGTAGGCTATTTAGTAAATATTAATTTCTATTAATACAACGGGCAGAGACGGCCTTAGCTAATTGGAGGCCATTGGCGAAAAGACATTTTTGGCCCAAATGAAATAGAAAAGTATAAAAATAAATAGCAGAAAATAGGATAATTTTGGAATTAAAATGATCAGCATTCACGCGTCTTTCTTATACAGAAAAATAATTTAATTTACATAATTAATGTTTACAGTATTTCAAACATATCTGTATGGCTATGAACTAGATTAGGTGTACCTCCATCGGAAACTGCTCCCCATCAAGAATATGCTCAGATCCTCTGGAATCCTGAGACCCCCAATGAAAATGATACTGTAGTAGTTTGTAGTCGTCTGGCAGACTTCCTCCTCGGAGTATAATTGGCGTCCCAGAATATATAACTTCAGCTGAAAGATTTAAGCAAAAAATAAATAAATAAAATAAAACTAAATACTGTCCAGTTTAATGTAGTAATAACTAAATACATTGACCACATACAGTTCACGTGATGTAAATATTTTGATGTGCATTGCTAAAGTTTTAGGTTTCATCAAGAAACAATTGTTATTATAGTCTTAAAATAAATAGCTCTTATTTTGATTACATTATAAAGAAATAACATTAATCTTTGTGACATGCATTTATTTACTATTCTAATTCTTATTCACCATTTTTATATTTCAAACTTAGCCTATGTGAGTATTTTAAAAAAAAAAAAAAAAAGAAAACTGAATGGCAAAACATCCAGAAGATAAAAAATCGTGAAATTTAAAAAAAAAAAGAGTAGAAGACATTATAATATTATATGGTTTGGTGATAATATATAGAACGTATAAATTAGTTACATTATATAAATTGCACAATGTGGCACATGTGGAAACAAAATCCATATTTTCAATGGCGACCCCTGGCAAATCATTATTCAACACCCAAATGTGTCGCGAGCCACAGGTTGAGAACCCATACACTAGTATTACCTGTGTGACCTCCCTTGTTGGTTAAAGTCAAAGTGACACCCTTGGTCAATTTATATTCTCTGAAATCAAAGTATTCCAAGTAAGGATTGTAACTGGCATTGCTTGAGATGTTGATGGGCGACTGCTTTGTCCCGCCACATTTGGGAAATGTTTTGAACCAGTTGTCTGGTCCTGGTACAACATGCAACAGTACAATAAATGCAGAGGGTTACATAATTATAACATGTTTGTGTAATCCCTTTTTTTCTCTTCTCTCTCTCTCTCTCTCTGTCTCTTTCTCTCACTCTCTGTTTCTTTCTTTCTTTCTCTCTCTCTCTCTCTCTCTATATATATATATATATATATATATATCACTCTTTTCTCTCTCTCTTTTTCTCTCTCTTTCTCTCTCTGTCTGTCTGTCTGTCTGTCAGTCTCTCTCTTTATATATATAGAGAGAGATAGATAGATATAGATAGATAGATAAGTATATGGATAGATAGATAGATAGATAGAATTATCTTAAATCATATAAATCGACTTGACGTGTTCACTATCCCATATTTTTAAACATCTTTTTTTAAAGTTGAACTATCGACTGAAAAAATCAATGACCTCTGGGTGTAGTAGTGGATGTGTAAACTATGGAATTGTGGATGTGTGATCTCTCTCTCTCTCTATCTCTCTCTCTCTCTATCTCTCTCTCTCTCTCTCTCTCTCTCTCTCTCTCTCTATATATATATATATATATATATATATATATATATATATATTAGGGATGCACCAGATAGTCGCTCCGGCTCCGGCTTCTGCCGAATATTCGGCATTTTCACTATCCGGTACTATCCGGCTCCGGTCGGATATCACTACCGGATAGTAAACCGGATAGTAAAAGCTACACCTTTATTTCTATTAATATTGTTATGCGCCTCCGCGCTAAGTGTTTTCCAGATACGCCAAACGTAGGTAACACTTAAATATCGAAACAACACAGGCGAAAGGCAAACAATATAAAGGTAGTCGACGCTGATAAACGATGTCTAACAAGAAGCTTAAACTAAATCTCCATGTTAATAGAAAAATATACCATTATCTATAAAGTGGACATGATTCAATAATGTCAGTTCTGAAATGCATTAACGTTTTTGTTTCAAATAAAAGAATTGGTTTTTAAAACTATAAACTAGGACTATGCACCAAATATTTTTTAGTACAAAGACAAGGTGTGTTAATCTAAATAGAAATAATACATTACATTATAAATTCGCATTAAATACGTAGCAGCGATGTCTGGCACATTTTAAAAGCTTGTCTTGACCTTTGAGTGGTCTAGTAAACGTGTAATATTCCTTAACTACGCCACGCTGATTATCTGTCTAGATGTGCGGGTATATCTCCAGAAGTAGAGATGAGCGACCCCCGCCTCCTTTTGTTTGTTTAGTCCATAACATTGAGTTCACAGATAGGCAGCTGACCACATTAGGCCACTTCTTATGAGGGAACTGAGTTTGTTAACGTGGAGAAGAATTTTTATTAGGGGCGGGACTACAAGCCAAATAAGGTTAATCTGGTATGAATTTGTTTATTATGAGATAGGTTGTCAATCAAGGGTCTGGACCACAAGCTACACCTTTTATACTATTGGCCGGGACAATAAGTTTGTTTACTTTAAGTCTCAATTAGGAGGCTGGACTACAAGCCAGATAGACACGGACCAGGGGTATCTTTAAAGGGAGGGCTCAAGAGACTCAACACCCCCAACTATTTATTTGATGTATTGATAGGCATTGACAATTCTTAAGCCAGAATGGATTAACGCAGATTGTTGAGAAATATTGACAATGTCTAGAGGTGACTAGATGATGAGACTAAGTTTGTTTACTTGGAGAGAAATGTCATTTAGGGCGCTGAACACACGTTCGTTGCACAATAAAATAAAACAAATATGTGCATGTGTGCGTGTATGTATTTTCCCCCTTGTATTAAAACCTTTAGAAAGAAAACTAATTTCATTGTTTAATTCTACTGACTTAATATATAAAGGAAAACCTTACAGTAAAATTTAACATCGCAGAAAATAAATTGATCTAAAGCACCACAATTGGATCTAGCAAACAAAGAAAAAATATGCTGGAATGTTAAGAAACACTTGACCTCTGTAACTAAGGTACAGATATAATTTATCTATATGCTTGACTGACCATGTGTTATCCTTTGTTGCCTGCACACTAAACACTATTGCGTATGCCCAAGGAAAAAAAGGTCAACACAATCATCTATACACATTACACTAGGACCACATGTGTAGGCTCACTACATCTATCTGACCAGGTTGTTACAATCAGTCGAACATAATGTTTTTTTATGTTTGTTTTTTTTGTTTTTGTTTGGTAGGGAGGGTGTGGGTGATTTTTTCTTCTTCTATAGTTGGTTTTCCTAATTCTCTTAGATCTATATAACAGCAGATCTAAACATAGATACCAATAAAAGGCCTACAGACTACAATTAAATCTATGCTTCGAAACATTTAAAGCTCAGGCTATGAGTAGGTATAATAGATGTTCCTGATGTTAATAAAATATCGTTTGCCGCCAATGGATTAATAAATATATGACATACTACGCTTCAGATTCCAACTATTAACTAACACCTATCCGTATTAAGCCCTTGAAGCCAGAACCAGAAGCAGTCTTTGGACTTAAACTTACAAGTCTGATGACCAGTTGTTGGTCAGAAATTATTGATTATATACATCCAACCACCATACAAGCCAGATGAGAGATTTACATTAGTAACTAGTTAAATATATACTAACATATTTTACATTGACCCTCCAACACACAGCCTTTATAGTTGATGGCCTCGTACATACATAAACACAGACACGCTCATGCTACACAGATTAATTTTTTGTTTATAAATGCTGTTAATCTTTAATAAATCAATCAATAACAGAGTTTAAAACAATAAGGTAAATAAAAGGAAAAAAATAATAACAACAAATACAGGTATGTTATTTAACAGTTTCTTAAAATGTTCAGCAATACAAGCTATTTACAAGACACTTAGGTATTCGGCTCCGGCTCCGCCCCGGCCGAATATCAAATTTTACTATCCGGTCATATCCGGCTCCGGCAGGATATCAAAAAGTACTATCCGGTGCACCCCTAATATATATATATATATATATATATATATATATATATATATATATATATATATATATATATATATATATATATATATATATATATATATATATATATATATATGCACACATGCTCCAGAATGGAGTGGGTCTGCAGCGACCAGATTTTGAAACAAGGCCCATCGAAACAGTTGAACGACGGCCCAAAGCACATACCACACTATAAGTGAGCTACGTCATGTTCATTGTCAATCAAGACAAGAACAGAGCGGTACAAAAACTCATTGGTACCTTACTCAGACTATATATATTGGATTCGATCAATGGAAACCATGGGATTGTAGTAAACTTGGTGAAACACAAGATATTTTCAGACTTCGTATCAATTCCTACAGAACAGAGGATTCGACTTGAAATTAAATTCATAACTCTTTGATCAGAAATGATCCACATTTACGAAGGGATTTCCTTGATTATTTAAAAGTACCGAAAAGAGACATCGTTTTGATCAGGGTAAAATTGAAGTTCCCCCGGCAGACCTTGCGATCTAAAGGCCATCTGTTTCTATGGCCTATGGTTAGGGTGTCATGTGGAAACTAAACGACCAACAACTCAGAGCCGTACGAGTATTCCATAACCGAAAAACCCAATCTTCATCAGGGTTCGAGCCCGGTACCTCCGGTTCGAAAGCCAAGGGATGCAATGCAATGCCATGAACTGGTACATGGAGGAGGGATAATGAAACCGTTAGATTTCAATAAATTTTATTAATCAAGATTAAGGTATTTAAGTGTTTGCATATTGCTAAGTAATGAGACGAATTACCTCCAAATGCACCTCTGTCGTAGTTCCAAGCTTAAAACATTGAGAAAAAAATCTTTGTCATAAAATTTAATTTTGATTTGTTTTTTTATATTTAATTTAAAATGCTCAGTATTAGATAAAAGCGTCAAAAAAAAAAAGATAAGTATGTATGTGTTATATAAATATATATATATATAATTTAAAGTATAAATTTACTTATACAATTCAATATATAACTACATGTCTGGAAAGAGAATATAGCATGGTCTATGATTTTCTAATCAATGTAAAAAAGAAGAGAATAATAAATAGTAAAAAGCGTCTATTTTGATCTTGATCACTGTATATAGAATGTGCACTTGCACTTATAGATGGTATGTCCCAATAAAAGCTAGGCTTTTTTAAAGCTCATTTAAAAAATGGTATATATGATTATGCAACAAAATTTGCTTCATAAATTAAAAAAAATATTCTTCGGATGATCAAAATTAGCTGGAACATTAAAAACTTACATACGGCATCTGCATCTACCTTTGTTATACCAACACTTATGAAGGTAACAGCAGCCAAGGCACATGACACATGTAGACCTAATAACGTCATTGTGACCTGCCAAAAAATCAGTAATTTCAGTATAATCTATCATAACTTTTTGGATACGCGGTGGCTAAGCGGTAAAGCGCTTGGCTTCCGATCCGGGGGTCCTGGGTTTGAATCCTGGATCTTTGGGCGCCTCTGAATCCACCCAGCTATAATTTAATGGGTACCTGACTTTAGTTATGCTTAAAGTACAGGCAGTTGGTCGTTGTTCTGGCCACTTGACACTCTCGTTAACCGTAGGCCACAGATGCAGATGGCTTTTACATCATCTGCCCTATAGACCACAAGGTCTGAAAGGAGAACTTTACTTTTCAGTAATAACTAAATGTCTGCCTGTCTTTCTGTCTGTCTGTCTGGGTCAAGTTGAAACTTTTATCAATTATTCCTTGACAGAGACAATAAATAAATAATAATAATAATAAATAAATAAATTAGTCAATTAATCAGTGGTAATTAATTATTTGGTTTGATACCAACAATGAAAATTAATCATTCAGTATTCACCGATAGGGGTAAATATGTTAGGCTTTGTACTCTTAGATAACTGTACATGTTATTTTTTCATAGCAGTTATCGGATCAAGTTGAAACTTTCAACTAATATTTATTGAACCTAGCAAAACATGAATGAAATGAAAAATTGGTTAATTAATAAGTAGTATTTAATGATTTTGTTTGAGATCAAATAAGGAAAATAACTTCTACATTATTGTGATATATTTGTAAGTGGGAGGAGCTGTGGCTGAGCGGTAAGAAGCCTGGCTTCTAAACCTGAGGTCCTGGGCTCAAAATACAAGTGAAGACTGGGATTTTAATTTCGAGTTCTTTGGGCGCCTCTGAGTCCACCCATCTCTAATGGTTGGTTGGTCGTTGTGCTGGCCACATGACACCCTCGTTAAAAGTGGTCCACAGAAACAGATGACCTTAACATCCTCTGCCCCATAGATCGCAATGACTGAAAGGTGAACTTGACTTTTGTCAGATCGGAGTTCTTCCCCTTGGATAAGCTTTTTTTTTTCTATTTAATTAAGTTAGCCTCACTGAAGTTGAATGTAGGGTCCTTCATATTGTTTCGTTTCTCACGAAAATTTTTTCTAATACAGAAGTTATAGTTTTTAATTAACAGAACGTATTGTTTACTAGATTACAATAGAGAATGTATTGTTCAAGATTTGAATGGTTTCAGTGACAGAACAAATCAATGGTATCGTTTTACTTACTTTACTATCTCTTTAAGATTATTTCTGAACATATCCAAGTAACTAAAGTAAAATTTAACTCTTGATCAAATAAATTATCTGACTGGCCTTAATTTTAATTTTAAGAGTGATTATATATATCTTGGTGCGATACAACCAGTTACTATAAATTGGCTACTATGATAGGAAGGTCAATTACCTTATGTATTGACTGAAGGAAGAGTAGTCCGGATGACTTGACATCAGTTGCTCAAGATGTTGGACAAATGGTCGTGTCTTTTCACTCACTGCAATCATCAATAATGTGGGCAGTGGTGGAGAAGCAAGGTGGGTGCACTCGCCGTCTTGTCCTCTGTAATGATTTAGCGATTGTGCAACAAATAAGTGAGAGACCTTCTCGTGTTTTATTCACATCAATACACTTTGTATGAATCAATATTGTAGCTCTTATATTCACCACGCAGTGTATTCTCACTTGGTGCACGCGTCAAAGTCTCAAGAGAAGTGCAAACAGGAAACTTCAGCTCAGAAGAGGGGACATAATTCGTTTTAGGTAAGGGTGCATTTGTTCGATTTTTCAGTTTAAAAAAAGCTTAGACCAATAGCTCGTGGCCACGTCGTACAGAACTGTGACGTGGCAACGAGCTATTGGTTTAAACTGCCCACAGGTTGCGACGTTGCAGATCAGTGTTCAGCCCTTCTGTAACGATGGGTCTCGATATCACACTCATTTCTGAACTTAGCTAACTGCTGATAAATGTGCACGTTTAATTGGATCAGCAATGTGAAAGTATAGTAACTAAATATGGCTGCCTGGTCGTGAACTTGCCTGGTTGTGAACTTTGCCCTTTGGACTGTCGTGTACACTACATACCGCCATCCTCCCGCTGTCCAGATGTGGAAGAACGCGCGTAACAAGTAAAACAAACGAACGGACACTTAATTTAAAGCGCCAAACTCATCCTGGTGATGCTGTCACACCATTCTTTGTTGGCCAGTGACGTGTGCTAGTGGTGAAGTACGGAATATACTTTATACTGGTGATTAGGATGTTTCACGTGGGAAACAAGCGTCCACAGTTCAATTGTGAGTAAGAAATCTGGTTTTGAGAGTTGAGCACATGGTCAGAAATTATTATATTATTATTATTAATACTTATTATTATTATTGTTAAAAATATTATTATCTAAATAAACACTAAATGGTTTTACATGTTACAAACATTTCAATATTATATGGAGATAACCTGCGGAATGCTCGTCTATAACTGTTTTAAAATGCAGCTGTTTTTTTTTTTTCGGTATTTGAAATTATTAATTCTAAATAAGCCGAAGCACTTTAAGCGTAGTTATTACAAAGCTTATATCTTCCCTCTCCGTCTGTCTGGTACTAATTTTGTACACGTTTTTTTTTTCTCCATTTTCCATTCTCAGATCAAATTGAAACTTTACATAAATATTCATTGCCCCAACAAAACATGAATCAATCAAAAAATTTACTGCTATAAATTAGTGGTAATTAATTAATTGTATTTTATATAGAAAAGGGGACTGTAAATGTACAGTTCTTTCCTTTATATATTCTTTGGATTTTTTAAAATTTTAAAACATATTTGTCTGAATTAAAATTAAGAATCGATAAGTTAAACATTTGGAATCTTTGGGCTCCTCTGAGTCCACTCAGCTCTAATGGGTACCTGACATTTGTTGGGGAAAAGTAAAGGCGGTTGGTCGTTGTGCTGGCTACATGACACCCTCGCTAACCTTAGGCCACAAAAACAGATGAACTTTACATCATCTGTCCTATAGACCACAAGGTCTACACGGGTAACTAGTTAGGCCAGGTTCACATCTAACTTTACATTCACTTTCACCTATCCTTTGATCTGCGGGATCGTTGGGGCACTACACAAGATCTGTTAACCTTCTTTCTCCATTCTTATCTCTCATTTGTCTTTGATATAATTTCATTCGGATGTTCTTTCTGAAAATATTGAAGCCTGCCTGGGTAGACCACTTCGGGGGCCGATTTTGAGTTTGTGTTTCCACACAAACTGTCTTTGTAACATTGTTTTTAAATTAATAGACGTCAACTTACATCATCTCTAAATACTTTCTATATCACATTTCTTTCTTCTATTTACACTCTGTCTTACTCTAGTTCTCTTTACAAAGCTTATATCAACTCTCTCTGTCTGTCTGTCTGTCTGGGAAAAGTTTGTGCATGTTATTTCTCCCGCACCCGTTCTTGGATCAAGTTGAAACCTTGCACAATTATGCATTTGCATAGCCAAGACATGAATGAATAAACAAAATAATTAATCAAATTTGATTAATCAATTACTGGCAATTAGTTATTTTGTTTGATACCAACAAGGAAAATTATTTATTCAGAATTCATAATTTCACATATGCGGCTTAATAATTTATGGTGTCGTCCCTTGGATAATTGAACGCATTATTTCTCCCACATCCATTATCGGATCAAGTTGAAACTTAATCCAAATTTATTTTTAGCTCTTAAAAAAACACGAAGCAATTATAGACATCAACCAATTTCTCAATGAAATATTGGTAATTCATTATTTGTCTAAAATATAGAATAAGGGAAATAACTTCTACATCATTGAGAGATATAGTTGTAAGTGCGGAGTTCTTCCTCTTTTAGATAAGCTTTTGTTTTCTTCAAATATTTTGCTAGTTAGCAAAAAGTTAGCCAAAGTATAAACTAAACATAGACATAACCAGAAACAATATGTCTGGCGACAAACCAAACCCGATGTAGGAAGACTTTGGCTAATGAACCCCTTACACATATAACAATAAGTAGATGTTCAAATGTCATGATACTGTTGGAGGAGTGGGAATGTCCGCATTCTTACTCGAGACGGGGGAGGTAACTATTCTAATCTGATGTTATTTATGGTATAAATATAAAGGTCGTTGTGATTGAACCCAGAGGCCACCAAGATCGAATATTTGATAGTTGATATTTTAGAGTTGACATTTGATAAGATTTACTGCTGCAAGGTTAAGCGACTGTACAGAAAGTACAATAAACATGCATAAATGTAGCCCTGCCGAACCAAGTTTAAAAAAGGACGTTTAGGCCACGATGCCTTCATAAGATACAAACAAAAAAAAAAAAGAAGACAGACAATGAACAAAAATAGGCAATCCATTAATGTTTTTTTTTAAATTATCAATTACACTAAGTCAAACATTGAAGAATGTTGTTAAAATCCATCCGACCTATAGTAACAAAACCGATTTACGAAAACATAAATGTACATCAAACGAATACACTTTTTAAATAGTGAGATATTTGTAGCAAAAAAACAAAAAAACAATTACAACGCAGAAACAGGAAGTTCTAAAACTGGGTATCAGATGCATATCAGTTCAGACCCCAAAACAAACACAACATACATATATATATATATATATATATATATATATATATATATATATATATATATATTGATAGTGCAGGCCTAATGACACCCTCGTTAACCATTGTCCATGGAAACAAATGACCTTTATGTCATCTGCCCTATAGATCACAAGGTCTGAAAGTGGTGCTTTTCTATTTTAGCTAAATATCTTAGTATATTATGTATATTGTATATAACACATCTAAATATATAAAGTGAAAATGTTACATTACAATTTTTTTTTTAATATCACAATATCTGCTTGACTATTTTGTAAACGCATCGAAATTAACACTTTGTAAATGTATATACAGTGTTACAAATAGTTTACATTTATGTACATCAGAATATTATTAGGAGCTGAATAAATATATAATGCAAAAGTATATTGAAATGGAAAAATATAAAGCTAAATACTTTTGTTTTCTTTGGTTGTATTTTACTTTAGATGCAAACCAAGATGAATCAGACCCATACTTCACTGGACCACGTAACGGCTTGTTAAGGCGAAGGTTGAATTCAACCACAGCCTCCCAAGTAGGTTTGAGCATGAAACAGTGCTCATCTTCAATTTAGGAAGAAAGATCTTCACGAGCATTTTATCAATACTTTCTTCTTTGATTTGAAGTCACTAATTAGTAACAGAACATATTACAACATAATAATATAATAACTATCAAATCTAGGACTTTTACATGATACATATAAATACTTTCTGTTCAAACTGAAAAATAAGTAATCATTTGAGAGACCAGAATATATGTTTACTAAAGAAAATATTCCCATATACAAATTCTTCATTTCTAATAGAAGAAAATTAAAATATGGTAATGTTTAATACATATGTACAAGAACACCCTGACATTACAGCAACATTACATCATTTAGTAGATTTTAAGTTAACATCCACACTGGCACACTTACACACACACACACATGCGTAAAATTAGAAATGCTACCAAGATAAGCAAAAAATCAAATCTTAATTCATTCATCTAGATTCTTTGTATTTCTAAGTTCTTATTATGAAAAGTAAATTCGGTCAGGTGGTTCTAATGTATTTAAAACTATTTTTTAAAGTTTTGAACCAATGGTCAAATATATGTAACTCTCATCTATAATTAGGATTCATTTTTGCATGCCAACTTAAAAAAACATGTAGAAAAACCCAGCCATTCAACAATTGTTTTTTTATTATATAGAACCCATAAGGCTTACGACAAAACTTTCAAAATAGTCAGCAGCAGCAACACAACATTTAGATAATGACCAACAAGGAAACTGGCACTGTTGCCGGGTTTCTCTGTGGTGGGGCATTGGAAATCTGTGACTTGAGTGCTGGACATGGGCTCTATCACTGCGGGCTCTATCACTGCAGGCTCTTTGGTAGTGGTGACGGTTCTCTTGTCAATGTTTTGCACTGGCCTGAAGTCATCTTTCAGGTGTTCATGTTGGTCGTCATACAGACTTCTAAAAATGTTCAGCTGTTGACATTGTGTTAATAAAGAATTTCTATTAGACTACAGTGCTTTATAAATATACTATAAAATAAACATCAAAACAAAAATGAGTTCTTGACAAAATCTTTAAAAAAAAAATGCATTTCTCCAAGGGTTAAGTGGATAATAAAACCATTGAAATACTAGTCCAAGGCCAGAAATTCTACTTTTGAAAACTAATCAATCTATTCACAACAACGAAAACTTATTTTAGAACCTACTTTTAATCAACAAGTAGGCCTTATTAAACCTTTAAAACCAGCGACCGATACCACATAACTTATAGTACAGCTTTTGCGTTCAAGTGGAAGGTGAACTATCAATGAAAACTTGTAAAGCATCATTTCTAAAAAACAAAAGCTTATCTGAATGGGAAGAAATCCACCCTTAAACACAACAAATTTAGCAATATCTGCGAATACTGAAGGATTAGTTTCCCTTCCCTTGCTGGTGTCAAATAAAATAATTAATTACCAGTAATTAAATGTCTGATTTGTTAATTGTTTTAATTGATTCGTGTCCTGTCTATTTCAGTGAATAATTGTGAGAAGTTTCAACTTGATTCGAGATGGGAGAAAGAACGTGCTCACACGTTTTACCAAGAAGACAGACAGACAGACATAGTGAGTTAATATAAGCTTTGTAAAATAAAATAGCGAACAGGTTAAATGTCGTATTCTAAGAAAACGGATATAGCGAGTTATTTTCTATATACATTTAGGGTAGCGTTTCAGAAAAAAAAGTTCCCCTGGCGCAATTTCGAAACCTTTTTGCTCCAAGGCTCCGCTCATAACCCCGTTGGGGGAGCCTACCTTGTCCCAGGTGCCTTAACTGGATAAAGGCGCTAGAGAAATATCTCTATACATTTATTTATTTTAGGCTGGTTTCTCTACTCACCTGGTACTCAGATATTTTAATCTTTTCCGTGGCAACAGACCAGATGACGGATTCATAGCATGGAGGTGTGGTCAGGCTTCCAAAGTAACGGTAAAAGTCTAATTTGTCCAGATTTTCAGGCAGCAGCTCGTACAAGGAGAAGGTCTCAATCTCAGTCTCATTGTCTGTTTAAAAAGAACAAAATAGTTTGAGACTCCTTGTCAGAATTAGTGCTGAATTGAGTTTAGTAGTAAACATTTGGTTTCATTGTGTATTTTTTTTCTTTAGTAAAAAAAAGGTTAAAACAAATCAAAAGAAATTTAGTGAGTAGTCTCTGAATATAAAATATTATTTGTCTTTATTGTTATTACAAAAATTTGATAGATAGATAGATAGATAGATAAAGTGAGATAAATAGATAGATAGATGTAATCATGCCAATAGGTGGAAAAGGCCTAGCTTAAAGAAAAGTCAACTCAGTATCTCAAAATGTAGTTAAGGTTTAGGCCTAGTAGTTAAAAAATTAGAGTGCACAGAAAACTATGTATTTTTAACCAATGAGTTATTTCATTAGTATTATATAAACATATTGTAATTTCATAGAGTCGCAAAAGCCATAAAAAGCAGAGTTTTCACCAAATAATGCAATGTTGAATCCATGACTATTTAGAGGGAGGGGGTATTTTATTATGAGGGGGCGAATAGGCCTATATTTATATATTCACTGACTAAAGATTTTATTTTAAATTTTTGATAACATGTATTTAAAAAAAAATTAGAGTTGATTTCTCATATATCAATACATGTCTTATAGCACCTCTTAAATCTAGTTTCATATTAACAATTTATTTCCTTGAGTAATCAATATACACTGAATGCTCTAAACGTTGAATTTTTAAAAAAAATATAACAAAACGCTTTTAATAAAAAATAAAACATAGACTGGCCAAGAAACAATATGTATTAACGACTCCATAACTTTTTTTGCATTCAGCGAAAACTTATGATCTTCAGTTTTCAGAATTAATAGCAAAACAATACCTACATTTCCAATGTGTAAAAGCATGAAATAGCGCTAACAATTGATAAAAATATTTTTAATCGCACTGATTTATTATTGTTAGTCAGATCTATTACAAGCTTAATTAGCCTACATCACTGATCCAAACTAATTGATACAACCATGCTAAATATAAGCTTTGTGTTTTTTTTTTTAAAGAATTGTTTCCCTCCTTTATTGAAGATTTCTGCCTGTATCGTGAAATATGACTAACATCTTAACAAGTTGTTTTTTTTTCAAGTTTTTTTAGATCTAGACTACAGTATGAAATATTATATTAAGTCCATTGATAATATGAAGCACTATTAACGCTTAATCTACACTTCTGTGGAATAAACATTTCCTGCTATATATTTAAATATAGCTGTTAAAAAAAAAATCTACGTCCCCTGTCCATTTAGGGTAGATAAGATCGATCGAATGGGTAAAGATACGATTATCCATAACGCCTCCCGCGCAATCCATTTCAAGACTTGGCACTTGTTAAATAATGTATATAGCAGAGGCGGACTTTCCGGGTGGCGAGTGGGGCAACCGCCACATGCTCCGCGCCCGAATGGAAAGAGGTGTGGTCAAAGAGCAGAAATTATTAACTAGTTTATGGAATTCTGGAGGCGTGGTTAAAGCGCTTGGCTTACGAACCGGGGGTCCCTGGTTCGAATCCTTGTGAAGACTGGGATTTTTAATTTCGGGATCTTTTGGCGCCTCTGAGTCCCTGACATTAGTTAGGGAAAAGTAAAGGCGGTTGGTCGTTGTGCTGGCAACATTGCACCCTCGTTTACCGTGGGCCAAAGAAACAGATGACCTTTACATTATCTGCCCTATAGACCACAAGGTCTGCAAGGGAAACTTTACTTTATTTTAGCTATATTTCTCATGCAAAATGTTTCTGCTTCATTAGTTACGCTGTTTAAAGGCTAACAAATCAATATTTGATGACTGGACACACAATATTACTAGCAAAATCTTAGATATAGAAAAAATTTTATACAGAAAATGATGTAGTCAAACGGACAATAGTACAGTACCTATGTAAGGTATTACATTTAGTAACAATATTACAGCATGCGTCGAGCGATACCGTTATAGCGTGGTGCGGTACGGTATACAAACAAATATATATATATATATATTATAGCTTTTATATTGCGCTACTTTTATGCTTATAGCATGCTCAGAGCGCTTTTGGTCCAACCTCAAGCCTCTCGACCACGCTTCCCACGCTTAAATGCTTAAATGAGACTCACCTGAGGTCGCGCGCACAGCAAAGGCCGCCTCTGATATATATTATTCTTTTAATTTGTATAAAATTTGATAATATTGGTTACTTACCTTGTGTATTATTAACTGAAAATTAAAAACATAATATAATTTTTTTTAAAAATATTCCGAAGAAGCTTAAAGACGACCAAATATGGTTTATAATAAAAAATACAATAGGGTTCTATTAACATACACTGGGTACTGTTATATGTGCATTTCCCCAAGCCAATCATATTTGTACTTTATGTTTACGCGATCGTACGATTCCCCCGGCTCGGTAACCTAAACGTAATATAGCCTAAGTTTGTTTCTCGGTCTAGACTTAAGCACATTTTTATGTTTGGTTTGACTCGGATTGTGTTTTGTGGGCGCCTAATGGTAAATAGTAAACTGTCCAGATACTCCCTCTTCCCTTCACCAAAAAGTTTGAAATAATTGATCATGAGGGATCGTGAGAGACGCGAAATACAAAAATATTCATTAACTTTCAAACTCAAAGAAATACGAATAACATGAAGGTAACTTATTTTTCAATTCATGATGAAGCAGGGCACGGCTGCTCCACCAATATTAATCCCCCAATTTCTACTTATCATTAACATTTGAGTACCCAACAGCAATGAACATAGAGGCTAGAGAGTTGTTTGGTCAAAAAGTAGAATCCCAATATTAGTGTTATGAACAATGCATCTTCAATGCCCGTCTTTCACTATGGGGCTTCAAGGCTGTTTTATATAATGATATTGTTACGAATGGGCGTTATATTAAAGATATCAGGGAGGCATGGTGGCTGAGTTAGAAAACGCTTGGCTTTTGAATCGGGGTCCCGGGTTCGAATCCTGGTGAAGACTGGGATTTTTTTATTTTGGAATATTTGGGCACCTCTGAGTCTACCCAACTCTAATGGGTGCCTGACATTGGTTGGGGATAAATAAATGGGTTGGTATTTGCGCTGGCCACATGACACCCTCGTTAACCGTGGGCCAGAGAAACAGATGTCCTACACATTATCTACCCTGTAGATCAGAAGGTTTGAAAGGGTAAACTTTACGTTTTATTAAAGATACCAAGGATGATGGCTAACCAGAAAGTGAGAAATGGAGCATTGATCATTGGGTCTAGCTGTGTAAACATAAAACTATTATTATTTGACGGTCGCCTCATCTTATTATCTTATTTTGTGATTTTTTTTGTCATTAAACTTGTGTAATTATGAATTCTTCTCTTTAAGTTTTTCACTGGTTTACAACAATATTTACTAGTCAAAAGGCTTTAGTCAAGAAATAACAACAAAACCAAATAAAATCGCACAGAAAGCAGTTTATCTTACCAACAGTTTGAATCTTATAAAACTGTGACAGAAGTTCCTCATAGTTGGTATTGTTCTCTGGCGATATCTGAAGAAACAACAATTAGACCTACATAGTTATAAATATGTAGACTCAAATCCTAGCAAAAGACAGAGGAATGAAGAAAGACGGTCAAGAGATCATGTGTGGTGCCCCAGCAATCGATTAAGGGATAGGCAATGTTTAAGAGTAATGAAAACATCATTAAAAACAAAATGATAACAGGTAATTTGAAGATATCAGGTTAACATTGTTACAGTTCATTGTATAAGGAAAATAACAATGAAAAAAAAAGCCAGGTCTTTTGTCAAAAGTTAGATCAGATTAAATAAACTTAGGACTTACCTCAAATAAAAAACCCAGAACAGCAAGTCCGAAAGGTTTTGATTGGGCAACAGTTGCATTCGAAAATCTTGATTGGATATGAACCAGATGAAGCTGAAAGGGAAGAATTAAATGATGAATGATACATTAATGTTTATGCTCTTTTGATACTAAATCACGCTGTCTGGAAACTTAAGGCAGGTGCTGGAAGTAGCAAAGGGTTAAAGTTTAAATGTAAGTGGACACTGGGTTATTTACATTAAGATACAAATGAAAATTGAGATTAAACCAAATTCAGTGGTAAAAAGATTAGTAACAATCAAATCAAGAACAGAAGGAGGTCTAAGGTCACTAAAATTATTATTAGATATTCTTATTACTATACTTAATATATTTTTTATTATTATATTATACTGTAAGCACTATTTTTATTATTATTATTATGTTAGAAACGAACGAGTATTCATTCTCTGGCGCTGCCAGGGTCGAGTTTCGTTAAAGAGAAACAAAATTCATTGTAGTCTCCCTTTATCAATTTCCACTGAGGAATTTTCTGGTCTGCAGCAGTACCGCCGTCTGACAGGCAACGAGAATGTTCCTAGGAATGTTAAGGGCCTTGAAGGTATCTGTGAGGTCAGTTGTTATGATACCCTTGGTTGATATAACAATTGGGGTATATTGGTATTTTGGATAACTTCCATAAACGCTTAATCTCCAAGCCTATTATTATTATTATTATTATTATTATTATTATTATTATTATTATAGGTTTTGCTTTTATACAGTGTGTCTCATTTCTCATGCTCATTGCGAACTGGTCTACGATGGGCATTTTGGGGGAAAGACGTGTCGGAATGACAATTTCCCTGCTGCTTATAAGCGTTCTGCCAATGCAAACATTTCTTATTTGGGATTCGAACCTAACCAACCAGAAGATGCCACGTGTCAAAAGACACCTGCTATCATACACGCTAACATTTTGTTTTTCGCTAACACACACACACACGCACTCACACAGGCACACACACTCTCACACACACACGCGCACATACTCACACACGCACACAAACACACATTCTCACACACACTCACACACTCTTACACACACACAAACACACATTCTCACACATACTCTTACACACACGCGCACACACACACAGACTCACACACGCGCACACACACATGCAACAGCGACTCACACGCACTCACACACGCACACGCACACTCACACACGCACACGCGCACACTCACACTCACACACGCGCCCGCGCACACACACACACACAACAGCGACATATGCAAGAAAGACATGGACGTTTTATGCAAAGTAGAGAAAAGGTTAAAAAGTGGACAAGACGTGGAATTTTAGGAGTCAGCCATAGAGACTGGGACGCAAAGAAAGGAATCCTATGCCGAACACTTAATGAGGTTGTGACCGAGGTTTGCCGAGCATGTCTTTCGACGAAATGAATCACGCCTCCCAAGGGTAGCTTTAAAACGGAGGCTGATACGATGAAAAATGCATGTAAGGACGTTCTCAAATAACTTGGCGCCGCACCTTCATGGAGGACCTCAGATGGTAGGAGGCTGTAGACTTTGAAAGTGACCTATCTTTATAGATATAGAGAACGTTTGCGGCCCATAAAGATTGGTTAATGGGGAAAATATGAATCCTCTTACCGCCTGGTGTCAAATGCAGTCGGGGGGAGGGGGTATCTAGGAGTTGATTTTCCGTGCTGCCTTTAGGCGCTCAGTAAACACAACTCTGCCCGAGTCGGGTATCGAACCTCAAGCCAAGCCAAGTTCAAGCCACTTGGCCTCTCGACCACGCTTCCCACGTGTATATAAATGCACTAAGACTGACTAAGCTAAATCTCCGTATTATACGTGTTTTACTCACCTCCATTGGATAATGCCTTTCGTCCAGTGTGTGCTCAGAGCCGGTTGTGTTGGTGGATCCCCAGTGGAAGTGGAACTGAACAAGTTTGTAATCAGCCGGCAGATTACCTCCCTTTAACCAGACTTCTTTGCCCGTGTACAGTACCTCCGCTAAAAGACAGAACCAAACCAGCTTGTGTGACAAATTTAATTACATATACATTTATAAATCATAAGTCATGTGATTTTGTGGACAACATCAGAGCCAATACAACGGCATGATGTTTAGTGGCTTAACAATAATTACACAACAAACTTAAATCCAAAATGTCACGGATAAAAACTATTGCTCTTCTGGAAAACAAATGTATCCACATATTTAAACAAACCATCTATATATATAATTCTCTTCTTCGCTCAAGAGTTTGGACGAGAAGAAGAAGTAAAGGAAAGATCATTCTTTTATTTCTGCTGATAGAGTTATCCTACGAGCTTTACGAGCCTTGCGTGTAGCGAAGTCATACACTGTATCATAAAAATTTTATTTCTACATAGATCACGCTCAATAGCAACAATTAACACATGGTTTCAATCTATCTACGAGAATTGTTGAACTACAGTAATTCTTCATTAGTTTGAGGCGCGAGAAGCTTCTTTTACCAGATTACACAATTACGGCTAATGCATAATTCCATTTTTATTTATCGCGCGTAGGATTGGCATTTTTCATATTGAATGACACCCCGAAATGACAATTTTTCTCTATATATTTCATGAAAATTGTATGAGTTTTCAAAGATTTTTAATATTTTTTGGAGATTTCCATGACTTCATATATTTTGCAATTTCAGGAGATTTACAGGAGCTCCTGGTAGATCAGGCGGCCGCGAGAAATGTTATAAGTTATAAAATGGTTTAATTTAATAATTTTCACATAGAATTAGCGCGGGTCTAATGAAAGTGTGGGGCCCACTGCGGTCCGATAGGCTGCTGTGGCCTATGGCCGCCTTGCAAAATAGCGGCGTAGCATACGACTAGTTCTTTGTAAATTAAAAAAAAATTAATTAAAATTTGTAATGTGTCTAAAACATTCAGCGCCAAAAGACTACTTCGACGAAACGGCGTCACTAGAAGGACTATTACGCCAAAATGGCGTTGCCAAAATGTCGCGTGCCTCCGCCAGCTTACATGGCTAATTGACCAGTATTTTCAAAATACACACGGTCATTTTCAAAACTAAAAACATTTAGGAGTCCTCCACAACAAAGGTCAAATGGAGTCATCAAAGACAACAAGCTTTATTCAAGAAATTAAAATTAAATATGTAATATACTGACAGTGATGACGTAATGAGAGAAAGAAATGAGAAACTGGGGGGGGGGGGGGGGGGAGACAAGGACATTAGCATGTCTGTCGCCATTTTGTTTACATTTTTTACTAAAGAAACATTAATCCAGTCATACACGGTGGAATGGAGATAGTTGACAGATAATGTGTGGTGGTGCCCCAACGAATGGTACTTCTTCTTCTTGAAACTGTCAGGTAGAGTTGAGCCTTCGGTTCTTGGAACTCTAAGCCAGCAAAAGTGAACAAGGGCTCCCTCTCACCGGCCTGAATGAGAACAGTGTACACTGTTCTGTCTGGCGGGTGGGTCAGACTCGCAGCAAGAGACCGCGTACACTAAGACCCCCGCCATTTTCCTTTTCTATACCAGGCTAACCGTGCAGGACACGCCATTTATGTAACGGCCCCTTGAGGAACGGCGTCTGGATTGTGACAAGGTTGTGGGAGCTTTATTATCACTCCGAACAGTGCAATGAGGATGCTCTCGCACCCCCCACGCGAGTCTTGTTTTGCTACCCTTTAGCCTAATCGTTTCCTCTTACGATCGTTTCCACCCGGGCGCCACTATGAGGCAGGGCAGCATGCCCGGGAACGAATGGTACAGATTTAGGTAAACGACGCGCTAGCGTAAAATATTCTGCAGTACAAAAGATGTACCAGATTGATTTAATTAGTTAAAATAAATAGATGAAATAATAATTAAATTTCTATTCGAGCCTGAAGATTTAGGAGATCAGTATTTCACGTGGCTACCAAGTCCTAGCTGTGAACTACATTTTGCTTTTGCCACATCCAACGCAGAATTAACCAAAGGTTGCCGAAGGTGTCCGAAGTTTGCCGGAAGTAGATTTACTTTAGTCTCAAACTCCAGTAGAAGCATATAGAATTTAAGGGACTACCACCACATGCCTAACGCTAAAAAAAAAAAATAACAACTATGTACACTAATATATGACGGTTGTATAAGTTTATTTAGTTTTTCTTAATTCTATTACGAAATACCAAACGCAGCGTACCATTGAATATGTTCCATTGATCGAGCTAAATATCTAAATATCTCTAAATAATTACATTTCATAATTTTTTTGGGCGCCCCTAAGTCCACCTATCTCTAATGTGTACCTGATTTTAGTTGGGGAAAGTAAAGACACTTGGTCGTTGTGCTGGCCTCATGACACCCTGCTCGTTAACCACTGGCCAAAGAAACAGATGACCTTGACATCATCTACTCTACACTATGGATCGTAAAGGGAACCCACCAATATTTGTAAGTAATAAGAGAGATAACTTTGTAAAACGAAAGTAAAAGTGGTCTTACCTGTATGCCCTCCCTTGTTGACTAATGTCAGATTGACTCCATTTGTCAAGTTGTAACCAGTGAAATCAAAGTAGGCCAAACCAGGATCGTACAGGACGTTTGTAGTATTGATATCAATAGGGGATTGCATCATCCCTGCACAATCAGAATAAGTCTCATTCCATTTGTCTGGCCCTGAAAAAAAAATGGATAGGGTTTTTAAATCAGTAAAACTTATCATACGTCCATAGGAATATAGCCGGCCCTTCATTCTGTGTCATCCGAGGTTTCCAAACTTTTGACCGCAGAGCAGCAATTCTGCATTTTTAATGAACAAGAAGTCCAGACAAAATTGTTGGATTGGCTTAAGACACGCATGTAGAAATCATACACGGCATTTTATCTTATCTTATACAGAAATTACTTCAAAAAGAAGATGATTACGTCCTACGCGGCATGCATGTTAACCAATGAATTAAATTCTGTCATGTCATTGGTTTTCATGGCTGGCTCAGCCAACCGAATTCCATGCTCTATTAGCACTAGGGTAGAAGGAGTACTTGTACAAATTTGTCCTAGCATATGGAACGAGGAATTTGCCTTTATGTTTGTGTCTTTCTGAGTATTTTATTAGATTTTGTTTTTGTATTTGAAGATTATGGTTCAGTGTTTTATGTATAATTGCTACTTTACTTTGAGTCTTCTGTCCTGAAGGCTTTCTAAATTTAGTGATCTTACTAAAGGTGTTACTCTAGTCAAATATGAATATTCGTTTGTTATGAATCTCACTGCTCTATTTTGTGTCTGTTCCAGTTTCTTAATATTTTCTTAAGTGGAGGGGTCCAAAACAATGGATGCATTTTCTATTATTGGCCTAACCAAGGTTAAATAACATTTTAGTTTTATGTTCTTATTTGATTTATAGAAATTCCTTTTAATAAACCCTAATGCTTTATTTGATTTTTTGATAGTTTCATCATTATGTGGAGTCCAAGACAGTTTTTCATTTATTATAACACCTGGGTATTTTGAGTTTTTAGTCTGTGTTACTGGTTTATCATGAATAAGATAAGTGGAATTAATTTGTTTTTTTTTATAGTTTTTATTCATTGTGTCTGCTGTCAAGACCCAAGACAGAAAACAATAAACATAAACATTTAGTATTGTATATATGGGAATATATTACCATAAATTTGATAATATAAACTCTTTTCGTACACAGGACCTTTGACCTTCTAGGTGCTCACCATATAAAGCATTAACCATAGACTTACATATACTATATCTAGACTGGACATGGAGACTTTTTAGCACTACAAAAAATATCATGTAAAATTATTATTATTTTATATTACAAAGTTGGATCAAGGCGTTGTTTTATAATTTAATTTTTAGAACTAGATCTAGTTAATGAACATCACAAATAAGAGTACTCTCATCTCATAATTATTATTTTGCAATTTTTAGATACATAATCTTCTTTATCAAAAGAATGAATGCACCACTAAATTGTGATTTTTGTGTGTGTTTTTGATAATCGATTACTAGATCTAGATCTAAAAAATAAAATTATATGTTACATAGGTTAAGGTTGAATAAAAAAAAAACTTCACTTCTTTTAACTACTTTACAAAACAACGCCTTGATCCAACTTTCTACAAAATGTTCACGATCTATCCAGTCGCGATATAAGTCTATGGCATTAGCAAAAAAATGACGAATTTCATATTTTTAAAAGCAATATTGTTCCTTTTCCCTAAGGTTGCTTATTTTTAAAATACCTTACATCATTTCCGCTTCCTTTTAGACAAAACCAATCCGAAAATTATTTATAAGATAGACCTAGAGTCTTTTTCTTTTTTTGTTTTTGAGAGAGAGAGAGAGAGAGAAAGAGAAAGCAAGGAATATGGTACTTTATATAACTGTCAAAATAAAAAAGTAATCCTAATAGCATTAAAAAGATATAAACTATATCTATTGTCATACGGTTGCGATGATTGAATAAATCAAACCGAATTAATATTTATTTTTATTTAGAGAACTAAATGCCAAAATAAATGTAAAGAGGGAGAACGGGAGCGTGGCATTCAATTAAGGCCTGCGGAAAATCCCCCCAAAAATAAAATATAATAAAAAATAAAGCTAACCTAAAAAAATGGGGTTGGGGTCAGGGTCGAAGTCTAATATAGATTGATTTGAGAAGCCGAAGAAAAGTCATACGAAAGACTAACTTTTTATTTTTTGCTCGGGGGGGGGGGGGGGGGGGGTGAAAGTGAAAGTGGCAGTAAATAAACGGGTCTAAAATATGAGTGCGGGTGTGTCGGGGACGTAGTATGAGGTGGGTCTTTCCAAATCAATTCTAAAGTCAATGTCAGAGAAATTACGATGCCTAGGTTTAAAAAATAAAACAAAATAAGAGTTCCAGAGAGAAAGAGAGGTAAAGAGAGAGAGAGAGAGAGAAAGAGAGGTAAAGAGAGAGAAAGAGAGAGAAAGAGAGAGAGAAATACAAAGAAAAGAAAAAGCGGGCCATAAAATTTCATTGTAATAGTCTACCGGATACACCAAAAAAAGCTAGATATTTTTAGTTATCTGTAATGGATGTGAATTTGGTATTTCTCAGTTATATTTTAAAACAATTGAAAAGGTGGAATGTTACATTGACTCTCAATTCCAGAATATCACGAATTCTGTATGGTATTTTAATTACAAACTTTATATTGGTTCTAATTCATGGAATATGTTATGTTGTCTTTATATGAGAAAAGAGTCCTTGTAATCACAACACATTTCAATAAGGATCAATTAAAGCTGTCTTGGTCTTAATCTAAAATCTACTTTAGAAAAAGATTAGAGATTAAAAAAACAAACACACTAAAGATTTGAGAGTATTGAAGTGAAATCCAAGGCACATAATTCTAGATGAGACTAGTGAAATAATCAAATATATCTGTGGTGTCTGGTGCAGGGGGCAATTAATTCACTAAAAATAATCTTGTTACATTATTATTTCGTTGACTCTGATGTAACCACTGCAACTACACCACACTGTATTGACAGTAGCATTCTTTCAATTTTAATTTGGATACGATAAAAAAAAGTAAAATCTATAGAAAATACTTTTTAAAAAAAGCAACGCTTAGACCTATCTAAGAGGAAGAACTCTACACTTACAACCATATCTAGTTATATCTAATTAATTACCACTATTTATTAACTAATAGGTTAATTTTTTCAAAAAAATTGATTCATGTTTTATTAGGAACAATAAATAATTATGGAAAGTATCAGCTTGATCAGAGAATGGAAAGTGGGAGAAATAAGGTGTTCGAAATGTATACCAGACAGACAGCAAGACAGACAGACAACAAGACAGACAGAATTGTTTCAAGTTTTGTAGAAAGACAATTCATCCTTTATGAAACAGAGAACTGTTTCTTAAGATGCGATTAGTTTAGTCTTAATTACTAATGAATGATAGATTTAAACGAAAAGGGAGTTTTTTTTTTTTTTACCCAGCACCCTATTCCCCCCCTACGAATGACAACAAATCGAATGTATAAATCTACTCAAGAGTCTATAAAACTGAATTGTCTTACCGTATTCACCAGAATTATTGTAGTTCCAATAGCCTGGAAATAAAATAAAATAAAGCCAAAAGTTAATAAACGTAATTGTTTGAGCATAGAACTTTTCTCTGTTTATCTGTCAAAACGTTCGTCCGATTAATGGTAATCGCGTCAACATAGTCATTTTTTAAGTCTAGTCATTCTGAAAAATAATTGGGGGGGGGGGGTATCTTTTTTTTTTTTTTTTTCAAGGAAAAAATGCGATTCTTACATCCAAACGATCGAATTTATCCCGAATGACTTACAACCAGTCTGTTCACGCGAGACTATTCGTTATTAGCAATCGTCTCGGTACACGGCTTTCTGTATAATGTCTTGCTGATTACGACAATGATTTTCATTCTAGGTACCGGCGAGGTAGAGTTTCATCTTCATCACATTTTTAGTAGTAATTTGTTCTTTTCTTTTCATTGCTCTTTTCTTCTAATTGTTATTTTCGTCTAACTGTTATTTTCTTCTAATTGTTATTTCCTTCTAATTGTTATTTTCTTCTAATTGTTATTTCCTTCTAATTGTTATTTTCTTCTAATTGTTATTTTCTTCTAATTGTTATTTTCTTCTAATTGTTATTTTCTTCTAATTGTTATTTCCTTCTAATTGTTATTTTCTTCTAAAACTTATCATTATGACGAAGGCACCGGGTTGTAGACGCCAGAAAAATAAATTTTAGAAGCTTCGAATTAAAAAAAAAAGCAAAAAAAAAAAAAGCTGTGTGTTTGCGGGCGGAGCTGGACAATAAAATGGGGGGGGGGGGGGGGGGAGAGAAACAAAATGTAATTTTAAGATCTTGAAAGAGGAAAAGGCATCACTGGTAAAAGTTTGAAAAACAAAATAAAATATTCAATTAAATTTAAAAAAATATACAAATATCGATTTGTGGATTCATAAATAATAAACCTGGAATGGACAGTAAAGAGTTGTTCCGGAAATATACACATTTATCTTCTTGTGTAACAGAACTCATGATGCTATTTAACTTTTAGACCTCTTACCTGCTGTCAGCGTGCTTGAGAGAAGTATCAACACAGAAGTGATGTAAATATGTTGCAAAGTTAATTCCATGGCGTTTACCGTTCAAAGGTCGGCGCAAAAATTAAATTTTATCACTTTTAAACTTTTAATTAGGGATAACTTTTAGGTATTCTGGGAGTTGAATATTGTCTTCTCATTAAACTTTTCTGGTGAACTCTGATTTAAAAAAATTAGTATAGATATTTCAATGCTTAAATCTTTAGGTAAAATGTTTGGGGGTTTGAAGTTTGAGGTAAGTGACGCTAGATCCACCCTTAACCAGTTTCTGACTTTATATTTACAGGTTGTTGCCTTTGAAAAGGGGGGGGGGGGATGAATAGGAATAAAAAAGAGGGTTGGGGAGCGGGCTGTTTCAGATTTTCAGTTTCTCATTGAGTGACGGAATCACGTCAGCCGGAACGTGAACTAACCAATACATGGAAGGATTCGTTTAGACGCCATTGTCCCACCCTATTGTTGGTTCAAGCATGCATTGTCTTATGGTTCTATATTAGAGAGAGAAAGAGAGGGAGAGAGAGAAAGAGAGGCGAGAAAAGAGGGAGAGGAGGAGAAGAGAGAAAAAGAGTGGGAGAACGCGAGAAAAGGAGAGAGCCAAAGAGTGATTGACATACAGACGATGAAAGAGAGAGAGAGGGGGGGGGGGGAAGGGATGGAGAGAAATAGAGAGAGGGAGAGAGAGGAATAGAGAGAAGAAATGAAATAGAATGAGTTAGAGAAAGAGATAAATGGATAGACAGAGAGAGTGAGCGGGGGGGGGGCAAGAGAGAGAGAGAGAGAGAAAGAGAGCGATAGGAAAAGAGAAAGAGAGAGACAAAGGGGAGTGGAGAGGAGTGGGAGTTCGTTAACTAACAATTACTGGGGGGGGGGGGGGGGGAGGTAGAGAATTTGAGAAACTTGTTTCAAAGAGAAAAAAAAAGATCGAGGATTGTTCAAAGTAAATACTAAACATTTACAGCAAGTCAATAAATCTTTACGAGCTTTTTTTTTTGTGCCTTTGTTATGAAAAAAAAAAGTTGGGGGGGGGGGGGGGTTCGGGAGGAGGGCTGTAGACAATTCTCAGTAATGGCAAAACAAAATGAAAAGTGCAACAGGGGCCCTTGTAACAGCTCTGAATATGGGCACCCAGCTGGGAGAGGCTGCAGGCCAAATCTGTATAGCAAGAACAAGAGAGTGTCCACATTGGGCGTGTACTAGAACGAGATCTTCGTTAGTCCTTCTTTTATAACAAATACACACACACACACACGTTTGACCTTCTAGTCAAGGGCTCTACCTATTTTAATAAGTGATTAAATAACATCTTTTAACACATGTTTTAATTTAATCTCAAGGCCTGGTCAGTTGTGACCAGCAAGACTATAGGCCTAGCTAGTTTAATGGATCCTACCATCTGATTATCTTTAAACGTCAATGCTTGGTTTTTGGGGGTTTTATTTGGCCCTGGAGTTTGAGGCGATGACTGAATTTCATTTAACTGAACTCGTTGTTAAGTTTTTCTTAGTGGTACTTTATTAGTCAAATAATTTGCTGCTTCGACGTTTTATTTATTACTTTGGAAATAGATCTTTGGAAAATGTTAAGAGGCGATCTTCTTTAGCGAGCTAAAAGGAGGACTGCGTTACAGTGCTGCCTACTGTAAGCGCTATGAAGATCAACTCAAGCGTCATTTCACCCTCACTGGCATCAAGGAAAGTAGATGGTAGCAGTTGGCTCCTGAAAAAGAGACTGTTGGAGAGCTCTCACTAAGGCTGCGGGACACAAATTTGATAGGCAGTGTTTCTCAAACTATGTTCCGCGGAACCCTAGTGTTATGCGAGGCCTCAGGGCCGGTCTTAGGCCACTGCAACCTATGCAGCCGCAGTGGGCCCCGCTCTTTCATAGCCCCGCGCGATGCGAATTCTAAGTGTAAATTATTATATTTAACCATTTTAACTTAATATTAAAGAGTTCTTGGAATTCTCCTGAAATTATCAAATATAAGAAAAAGTCATTAAAAATCTCCTGAAATTATTAAAATCTTCTGAAAACTGATGCAAATCTCCTTAAAACAGACAAAATTGTCATTTCGGAGCGTCATTCAATATGAAAAACGCCAATCCTACTCGAAATTAAAAAAAATCAGCATTGTGTCAGCTTTCATGTACTAAAAATGTAATAATAAGCCGAATTTTAACCAAAACAAGAAGTTCAAAGACTTAATTTACTTTAATAGTCACTGACATACAAATATAGATTTATATCTATTTCGACCTCTTAGAAAAAAAAAAAAAGCGATATTTTGCGAGTGGATAGTAAATCTAAAAGTCAGATCTGAATGTTTATCGGCTTTTTGTTGTACAACTCCCATCTACTGTAGATGGCTCGTAAAGTTAATATTTGCCAGTGATTTTGTACTTAGTAAACTAGAAATAAAATGCAAAGACGAATTTCTTTTCTAATACAAAATCTTAATTTTCACTTATTTATCCTTATCACAACCCAAATTAGGCCCTGCGCAATCCATTTCGCATAGGGCCCCGCAACCTGTAGGACCGGCCCTGCGAGGACTGAATAGGTGTTACACGAACTTCTGGAATAATTAACTAGTAGTAGGCCGCAACGAGAATTAATATCACCAAATATTACCATAAAATAGACAAAGTGTTCCGCTAAATACTCCGAATGTGAGAAATGTTCCGTTCAGGAAAAAAGTTTGCCCAGTATTAATGTTAAAAATATCAATTAAACTTATCGTTGCTCTATACAATGATTTTCATCTTAGGATCTAAGGATGGCTGAGTGGTCACATTTTTTGAGATCCGAACTATCGTCTTAATCTTCATGGGTTCGAACCCTGCCTTAAAGTTGAGCGCGAGTTTTGGTCTAGGGTGAAGGGACACCCGAAACGCTTTCTCTCTTGGTTAAATTAAAACGCAACATCTTAAGTCAAGCTAAACTGGTTTGTTGTATTGTTTGTATTCCTCCTGACATGTTACGTTAAACTTTAACAGTAAGAAGGGAACAACATAGTTGTCAGGATCCGACCTCACTCTTCAAAGTCTTTTTTTTTAAAGCAGAAAATGCCTTGTGCGAAATAATCTAAGTTATATTGAACCTTCTCCTTCTCAAACTTTCTGTGTGTGCCCGACGCTGAAGTCCACTATGGTAGAAGTGTGTTAGTACAATGCCCCCCTTTTTTTTTTTTTACTTTAAAACAAATGTATGCTATGGGGCCTTATTGGACTCATTGTGGGTATATATAAGTGTGTCTTTGGACTCATTTTGTGTATATATGAGAATGTTATTGTACTCATGGATTGTGTGTATTTGTGTGTTTATGAGTGTGCGTGTGTCTATGTGTGTGTGTGTGGGTGTGGGTGTGTGTTTGTGTGCCTCTGTGTCTTAACAAAAAACTGACCTACTTCCATCAAAGCCACACAGATCGTATACAGAGAAGAAAAAGGCGGGTTTCTTCACTATTTCCGTTAAGCAACAAATGTGAACTGAGAGTCTTGAGTCATGGGGGAGGGCGGATAGGACAAATAACTTCTCTTGGAGAACGACTGTATTAATTAAGACTCCTTCCTTTCCTTCTTAATTACGCACATTAAAAGAAATAAAAGATGCTATATAATTTGTATTGTCCAATATAATAAAAATAATAATAATAATAATAATAATAATGCAGACCTGCCATCTCACCGAGAGATCTGATAGTGTCGGCTGATAAAAGGACTACGATGAATTTTGTTTCCCTTTAACGAAACTCGACCCTGGCAACCAGAAAATGAATACTCATTCTTATCTTATCTTATATAATACAGACGATACTTCAAAAAAGAAGATGATTACGTCTTACGTGTCATGCATTTAGTCATACATATTAACCAATGACTTAAATTCTGCCAAGTCACTGGTTTTCCTGGCTAGCTCAGGCAACCCATTCCATGCTCTAATAGCACTAGGGAAGAAGGAGTATTTGTACAAATTTGTCCTAGCATATGAGATGATATAGGTTTGCATATAGCATATAGGTTTGATGTTGGCTAATAGTTTTTGGTTTCCTTTTTCTAGTACTTCTATATCTCCCATGTTGTCTACTTGGTTCAAATTAAGTAATATGTCTTTGTCTCCTGGGGCTGAGAATGCCGATGCAAAGTATTTTGATGATTTGACTGCCAAGAGGAACATTAGAGGAATGGAGGTTGTACCTACAGTAACCAGATCAATCTTGTAATGATCTATGCATGTCATAAAAAGTGCCACGGGATGGGTATACAGAACATACATTGAATTACACTATACGTATTTGTTTTGTACTGGAAGAAAACCTATTTTAGATCAAGGATTATAATCGTTTAATGAGAGAAGTATAAGATGGGTGAGCAGTTAATATGTATATAAAACATTTCAATAGACTTTTCAATAGACGATGCTAAATTACACACAGCAATAAAAAAGAGGGTAGACATAAGCAAGGTTACTGCCTTTTATTGTATTGTATTTTGGTTAACTCAGTACTGACAAGAGTTGTTCCCGCTTAGTGAATGACGCTCAAAGTCACAGGTCTTGACATAGAATTACTTTTTGTTTGTCATTGAAAACGTCTGAATACAACAGACACACAGAAACACATTGTAAATGTGTGTGTATATATATATACAGAGAGAGAGAAAAGAGAGAGACAGAAATGTCTGATGTCTTTGATTCCAAAGAATATGTATGAGTGTTGTGTATGAGTGTTGTGTTTCACGTGATCACGAAAACCTAGCTGCGACCTACATATTTTGCCACATCTAATGCATACAAAGCTTGTGTCCGCGGATGGGGGGGGGGGGGGGTGAGTTTCTTTTTAAGTTGTCATTTAGTCGTCTGCGCTTGTATTCTGCATGAATCCATCTAAAGACTCAAACAAGGCTTCATTTTGCTCTTACTGGTATCGAGGAAGGCAGCTGGCAGTGGAGGATCTCAGAAAGCAATAACTATAGAGCTCTTAGTAAGGTCGCGATACACACTTACGTATATATATTTTTTTAAATTTGTAAATGACATTGGTTTCTTTAGCAAACATCTAGTCTGGTCTTTCAGGGGATGACTAATTTTTCAGTTTGAACGGAACGTATTTCTACGTATAATGCGTATGTCCTATATTTGATAATTATTATATAGTAATATGTTTTGTAATTACTATATATATATATATATAATAATTTTGTGTAGGTATATGATCTATAATGAATATTCAATATTTCTTTTTCATTTTGATTTAGCCGTCTTCCCTAAGCTCTATGGCGAAAAGGCTCACTTTTAAATGCATCTTATCCATATTTGGCACAACTTTACTTGACACTATTCAATGACAATAGTTCTTCTCACTTATAAAGCATTCGTTTAAACGATATCATTAGAAACTACATGTACGTATGAATGATTCTATGATGACCGCTCTGAACATGTATCTCAATATGAGGAATGAACTTGTACTGCTAAAGTAAAAGTAACAAAAATTAAAGTTCCCCTTTCAGACCTTGTGATGACTTAATGTTACTGCTGTCTTCTGTACAGAACATACTAGTCCCGCCTGGACTTAGAGCACTGGAAACAGTGTGTGTGTGTGTGTGTATAAGATTATATGAGAGTTTGCGTATGTCTGCTACTCAGTGCGTAAAAGGGACCTCAAGTGTAGTTATCATGAGTGCCATTTGAATAATTAATCTGTGTGTGTGTGTGTGTATGTATGGAGAATGTGTATGTGTGTGTACGCTGTAATTCAGTGAACCTTGAAAGTCGTGACCTAATATTAAGTAAGCTGACTGATGTACTTACGTCCGTCAATGACAGTCAGTGACCGCCGGAGGTAAGAGGGGGGAGGGCTGAGGACGATAAACTTCAAATGCTTGTCCTTAGCCTTATTAGATAATAGAGAACGTCGCCGAGCTAATACATTGTCAACAAGTTAAAAGGGGTTAGTGCATAAATCGGCACTTCTACCTGCACTAGAAATAGCCGGGACTTATTGCCATAGCGATAGACTTAAATGCCGAGACAAAGCGAGATGCATGCGAGACAACTGCAAGATTTATCTGGCCTGGCCTCTTTCAATTTCTATTGTCTTTTGTCAGGCTGGAGAGCTCATCCAGTGAATTCTCTGGTATACAGGAGCAAAGATCTCAAGCAGGTGTTTTTTTTCTCCAAAGTGTAGAGTGCTACCGTTTACAGAAAAAAGGGGAGGGGTGCGGCTAGCAAGCTAAAAGTCACGAATGTAGTCTATTTTTACAAAGATAAACTCACTCTGTCTGTCTCTCTGGTAAAAAAGTGTGTACACGTTATTTCTCCGACACCCATTCTCGGATCAAGCTAAAACTTCGCACAATTATTTGTAGAAATAAAAAAGGCATGAATTAAAAAAAAAAGTAACCAATTAGACAATTAATTAGTGGTAAATCATTATTTTGTTGAATGAAAACAAGGGGAAACTAATACCTCAGTATTCAAAGATATGGCTAATTTTGTTGGGTTTGGTCCCCTTAAATAATTGTTAATCGCTATTTCTCCCTAAAGCATTCTGCGATCAAGTAATACTTTAAACAACAAAACATGAATCGATAAACAAAACTACTCAGTTAGTCAATTAATTATTGGTAATTAATTATTTTATTTGACAGCGAATAAGGAAAATAACTTGCACATTATTGGTACCTACCACCTCAATTGGACTAACTCTAGTATCTATTATGTTGAATTGGACCAGCCCGTAAACTCCAGTCTCTTTTCTTCCACACACTTTTCCCCAGGGCCGGCCCTAACCATTGCGAAACGGATTGCGCAGGGCCCAGTCTGAGTAGGGATAAGCATAATGTCAAATTTTTTTAAATTAGAAAATACTTTCGTCTTTGCAATAATTTTTGTATTAAAAGAAAGCTCACAATGCTGTTTTTATTTAGTGGCACACCAAAAATGACAATATTGTCTATTTTTTGCAGGATATTTTAATAATCGCAGGAGATTTCCAGGACTTTTTCGTAGATTTTGTCTTTTCAGCGAAAACGCTATTACTATGTACAAGTAATAATGGTTTTATTTAATAATTTACACTTGGACTTAGCGCAGGGCCTACGAAAGCGTGGGGCCGACTGCGACAGCATAGGATGCAGTGACCTAAGGACGGCCCTGCTTCCCCCCGCCCCCATGCACAACTATCATCCGACAGTGAGGAGTTCTTCCCCTTAGATTAGCTTTGTTTTTTTTTCTTAGAGAATTTTTTTTTATTACATCCTGCCAATGCTTACATAAAACTTTGGCCGCCGCACCTTTTTCTTTTTGCACTTTCAACAAAACTGACCGCATTCCAACACCCCCCCCCCCCAACCCTCTTTGTTGGCCAGTTTATTTTAGTATATGTTACTGTTTAATTGGAACGGCCCGCTTTAAATGCACTCATTTCTAGCCTGTTGTACACATTAATTTGTTGTCTCCCCCTTTTTGTTTCGTCCAGCCCGTTAAAACCACATGAGATGAACTCCAATTGGTGACAAGGCAGGGAGACCTAGGACTCCCGTAGTGCCCTGGTAAGGAACTCTGCTGTTTGGCGTAGTGCCTCATAGCTTCCATACAGACATAGTGAACCACTTGATACGTCTTCCCGCAGCTCGCGGAGCTGCGGGCACTCTTGCAAGACGTGCGCCACCGTATCTTCTGTCGGCAACGGGCATCAAAATTTGGTCGGAACCGGGCGAAGTACGCACCTAATGGGCAGTGTCCCGTGCGCCACTGCACTATTATTGTTTGTTCCGACCTTTTTAGCCTCCACCACGGGTCCTCTCGATCTGGGCGACGCATGTGCTGCCAGACTCCCCTGGCAGTGTTGGAGTCATCCCAGGATTTCAACCACTTTCCATGTACCCACTCTCGTATAACTGTGGTAGCCTGTTTAAACGTACTTGGTGATTCGAAAGTGGGCACGGCCAGCGCTCCTTCTCGAGCTAGAGCGTCAGCCACGGCATTGCCCCTCACGCCGCAGTGCGAGGGCACCCACTGCATAAAGATGACAGCTCCAATAAATAGGCGGATGTTATTTGCGGCGCCTAATGCCTCTTCCACCAGTTCGGACTTTCCCCCTAAGCCAGCCATGGCTTGGAGGCAGGATTGGGAATCGGTAACCATTACAACGGTAGTCGCAACGGTTATCTTTTCACGCAATTTTTGGAGCAGATATTTGAGTGTATTTGTTATCGCCGTTATTTCAGCATCAAAGCTACATGCAGCGAGGCCGCATGTGCCTGAAAGCTTGTCTGGTTCGTGGTCTGGGTAGCAGATATAGGTCCCATACCCAGCTCTTACGGGGTCCTTCATGACCGACCCGTCTGTGTATCAGTAAATGGCGTTGGCCGGGTAGTCTTTAATGTGTCCATTGCCATTTTTCTTAGTAAGTCCGGGTGTGTATGTCGTTTTGTGGTCCCCTCCAACCAGTGTATGGTTAGATTGATGGGAGGGATGGGCTGTCTCCTCCAGGGCGAGCACGTGCTTATCCGTCGGATTGGGACCCGGTCAGTGGAGAGACCAGCTTGAGCACTCAAATTTGTTGCGCAGTGCATAAATGATGTCCGTTTTAACCGGTTTTTAACTCTCCACCGAGTGACTAAAGTATGGGTCGGTAGCCCTGGTTCGCCCCTTTTGTAGCGTTCCAGGGCCGTTAGCACGGCGCGCTCTCTCCTCAGGCTGAGAGGAGCCACGTTGGACATGATTTCTGCAGCGGAAGTTGGGCTCGTTCTATAGGTGCCGCAAATGAATCAAAGAGCCTGGGCCTGTACACGATCGAGTGATTCGAGGGCCGTCTTGCTTGCGTACACCTGCACGGGCAGGCTGTACTCAATTTGGGACCTGACAGCCCCCGTGTACAGTGTGCGGAGCATGTTAGCTCGGGCGCCCCACTTGGTACTGGCTAGCTTTCTGAGTAACCCTAACTTCTCCGAGGCCTTTCTTTCAACGTCCTGAATGTGCAGTGCATTGAGAGCTTTCTATCTAGGGTGACTCCTAGATATATTGGCGTGTTTTCACGTTGGAGTCGCAGCCCACCGAGTTGGAGCTCGAATGGGGCCCCAAGAATGTCGATTCCCAGGCTGAACAGGCACCAGGTTGTTTTGGCAACGTTGATTCGTATCTGCCATTTTGAACAATACGAGGAGATGGTATGGAGATCGGCTTGTAATGCTGCCTGAAGTTGGTCAGCTTTCTTCCCGGTTGACCAGAGGACAATATCATCAGCATATAGCAGTTTGCGACATCGGAGTGAGCTGGGCAAATCGTTAAGATAGGCCATGAAAAGGATACATGAGAGGGCGGATCCCTGGGGTAACCTCTAATTGGGGTGTTTTCCCGACTTAGAGAGTACTGGAACTGCGTTCGTGTTTTCCTCTCAGTTAGGAACTGTTTTATCCAGTTATAGGTCCGCCCGTGTACGCCCATGGCTCTAAGCTTAAGATAGAGGCCTTGCTTCCACACCCGGTCATAAGCCTGTTTATACTGCATATGTGCTCTCGGCCCTCTGGAACCCATCGGCCACCTCCTGCATGAATACTGTGACCTGGTCGATCGGGCTCAAGCCTGCCCTAAAGCCAGCCTGCTCTGGCGCTAGGATACCGGCACTCTCAAAGCTCCACACGAGCCACTCGCTGACCATCCGTTCTACTATCTTGCCGATAGTGGAGGTCAGGAATATGGGTCTGTAGGACTCAACGTTAGTCGCGTCTTTGCCCTTTTTTAGTATTGGAACAATGGTAGCACAGCGCCAGGCCCTGGGTAGTCTGGACTCTACCCAGGTCCGATTCGCAAACTCAAGGAGTTTGTCTTTCGCAATACCCCCGAGGTGTTTTACCATCTCAGGAGTAACCTTGTCTAGCCCCGGAGCTTTTCTGTTTTTGCACTTAGCTATCGCTCTGTCCAGCTCAGCACGGCAGAAGGGCGCATTGCACGTGTCCAGGTCTTTCGACCCATCCGGCTCCCTCTCGAGTCTTTTACGCTCCTTGTTGAGGGCTATAGATGTGGCTGTCTTCTTTTCGGACTTGCTTATCGAAGCGAAATATTTGTTAAGCAAGTCGGCCATTTTTTGATCTTTTGCCACTCGATCCCCACTGGGTGACAATAATGGGGTGGCTGTAAGCGCGAAGAAGACGCCAGGCTTTGGAAGTATCCCGAAGATCCAGCCCGGCACAGGCATCTCTCCAGTGGTCCGCCCGTACACGTTGGGCCACCTCGCTGGCCTTCCGGCATAATGCATTGAACTCCCTGCGGCATTCAGGGGTCCCCTTTCTTTGTGCTCTGCGCCTTGCCCGTTGCCTGGCCCTGACTATTCGGTCTAATTCTCGGGACCAGGCGGGTCTATGCCGTATGCCGGGATAGGTCCGCGGGATATGCTTCCTAGCCGCACCCAAAATCGCTGCAGTGATTTCGCCGTATTTGGAGTCGACTGTCCCTTCCTCCACCGCGATACACGACAGGGCGGAGTCGACAGCCGCCCCGTATGCTGGCCAGTCAGCCTTAGTGTAGCTCCATTTTTTTGGGCCGTTTAGTGGCTACACCCCTGGCCTCTGAGAGAGCAATAGTGATTTCAATGGGCCTATGATCACTTCCAACATCCTCAAGCACATTAATTGTGGTTTTTCCCTCTAGGTCTGCAGTAATTAGAGTTAGATCAGGTCTCGACCGAGACCCGTTGCCAGTGTGTAGGAGGGTTGGCGGGCTATGTTTATTTTGCAGGCAAAATAGGTTCGTAGTGTTGAGAATTTCTTGGACTTTTTGGCCCGAGGAGTCGGTTGTGTCATAGCCCCATGCATGAGACTTGGCATTTAGGTCCCCAGCTAATAGAGTTTTAGTGAGAATGTTCTTATTGCCGAGGTTAATGGCAAGTTCGTGTTTTGGCGGGTTATAGCAGTTAATGACCGTAAGTTTTCTACCAGCTTTGAATATATCAAGCAAGATGGAGTCGGTACGCCCGCTTTGAGGGCCAGGATTTTGTGAAACTGTCATTCCGTTTCTTACATATGTGATAATTCCACGGCACTCATCGCATTTACATTTATAAGCCGTGTAGCCACTGATGTGGCTACCTCGTTTCTTGCCTACCAAAGTCTCCTGCAAGAGCGCGATGTCTATTGCCCTCTCGTGGAGGAGTTTTGTAAGCTCTAATATCTTGGGTATTAATCCACAGATATTGAGCTGAAGTACTTTTATCTGGCTAAGTTTATCGCTCCCTAAGGGTTTAGGACTGGAAGCGACTAACCGTTGTAATGGTTGGTGTTTTGGAGGAACGATGGTCCTCACTTCGTTGGTCGTAGTCGGTTGGGCCTTTTGGGTGGTAATAGTTGGTTTGGCCTGGTGCGAGACATGTTCACCAGGTTGGTGTGGTGGGCTACTCACACCTTGGCTACCGTTCTTCCGAGGGAAGAACGAATGCAGTGTAGCCTGGGAAGAGGTCTTTTTCCTGGGAACCTTCGCTAATTTATCGTGGTTCGACAGGTTCCGCCGGATCGGAACCACGGGGCGAGTAGTAGAGGATTTTTCGTTGTCGGGCCTGCCGCCCACTACCCGCGCGACGGAGCCTGTTTGGGTCTGCTCGTACCCGGGTTTTCTGGTTTGTTGTGTAATATTCATGTCTGCATAGAAGTCGAAGACCGTTGGCGGCCTTAGTTATTGCCGATTAGAAAGTAGTGTACACAGGGCCTGCAAGAGGGTCCGGGATCTTAGGGTGCGGGAAGTCCGCACCACTGGTCACCACCTCCGTATGGCAAGAGCTCGCTTACGAGAGGAGTGGTTGTGTGAGGATTGCTCGATATCCCCAGTATCGAAACTGCTTATTGGGAAGCGCGTTCCTCTACTACCTCACAGGAGACGGGCTAGTTAGAGCCTAGCTCGTGGGCGCCAACCAGTCCGCTCGACGCAGCCCACTAAGGCCGCGCCAGTCAGCCCAGTCTTTGCCCAAAGAGAGACCCGCGAATCAGCCGAGTTCCAGGAGAACCCGACCAACCCTCGAGTTGGTGTCCAGCGCTATCCGCTTTTCGGAGACCCCGTCAGGTCTCTTACTCACCGTTGCCCCGGGGCCCCGCAGGGGGGGGGGGGCTGGACATAACCCCTTTGTTTCCTTTTACACTTGCCGGCTGCTCATTCATCAGCGGCAAGCAACCAGTACTCTTGGCCACTCCCTGAGAGCGGAGTGTTCACCCGACAACCACGATGAGGTGGTACTGGAATGCCGAGCGTTAAAACCACCAGAATTTTTGTCTCTGTTACATCCAATATGCACGGCCCGCATTCTAACGCCCCCCCCCCCCACCTCCCAAACATTTTTTTTTGTCATTGAATTCGATTACGAATAACACCCCCCCCCCCTCCCCGCACTCTACGCCTACATGAGCACCTGGTCGCATGCCGCTTCAGAACGAGCTCTAGGTCGCTTACTAAGTCTTCTTCCACTTTTTTCGGATTTTTGAAAGGCTCTCTATGACTTATTAAAATATCATCAATTTTGTTTTTATCAAGTGTTAAAAATCATCTTAGGATCGAATTTCTAGTGTATGTTTAAACTTTTGTGTAGATCGAATTATTAAAATGAAATTGTGTGAAAAAAAAGCTATTAAAAATAAAAAAGAATTATATTTTAAAAAAGTCTTTGCCCGATCAACTATCACGCGTTGTAAATATTGGTAACTTTTAAAGCTCAATTTTTTTTAATGATTTTATAAGTGATATGAGATTTGTTAAGGACTGTGTGTGTGTTACCATGGTCCCGGTGGGAATAGGCTAGCTACGCTGGGTGAATGATGCAAGATAGGCGATATGCTATTAGAGCATGGAATGGATTGCCTGAGCTAGCCAGGAAAACAAGTGATTTGGCAGAGTTTAAGTCATTGGTTAATATGCATGACGGAATGCATGACGCGTAGGACGTAATCATCTTCTTTTTTGAAGTAACGTCTGTATTGTATAAGCGATCTTGGGTAAGAAAGACGACTCAAGATTATCAGAATGCAAAGAGTTTTTTTTTTTTTTGTACAGTGTTAGATTGTGTTCGAAATACCAATTTATATTAAGACTTAAGACTACTACATTCATTTACTTCATCTCTAGTTAAAATCTGTCTCTATTATAATAAAGAAATTTATTTAGTATTGTTCAGGAAGAAGTTACTATAAGTTTTACACGTTATAATATTGCTATGGCTCTTCCGCCGTGTCAAATACAAACAAGACGTAACCTTCAACTAAATCAGGAACACCGTCGAAATGCCAAAGCAATAAATATAAGTAGTCGACGCTAGTATCAAACAATAATAAAAACACCTTAATGCTTAAGAAGGAATCCGTCCAATGTCTTTCAGTAAAGCCGTAGATCTATTATTTTGTTATTCCTACTGTTCTACACAAAACGTCATGTTTGTAGCGTAACTTAGAGCGTTCTTCTTTTTTAAAGATCTGTCACGTCACTTGTCGCTACGTAAAACTTCCCTTATTCCCGAAACAAAAACTAAACTGTAATCATGTCATAACAATATAATACGCCTACAGCGGTTTAGATGTCTACCAGCAGTTTGGTGCCACAAGTCAACAGATTGTGTACAACAACAGCTCCAATAAGAGTGCCTGGCGTTAAATACCTTGTCGTGAAAATCTACCAAACCGTTGATTGCCTCTAGTTACAAAATTCAATGAGATAAAGAAGTAAGTAGATGCTGGTTTAGATATTGTCATATTATGTAAAGAAAGAGGAATGACCTAGAATGCCTTTCATGTCGCGACATGACTTTTTTGGCACAAACGACATGTCTAAAATAAGAATCAAATGTCAATGACACTGACTTGACATGACGAGGAAGAAGTAATGGATACGGGAATTTATCTTTATATCATAACACAACACCATACGGGAATGTAATTATGTTGATTGAACAATGTCGTGTTAAGCTATCCAGCTGCATACACATTAACAAGAATGGGGCCACTTTATACACATAATTAAACATGGTAAGGGTGAAGGGGGAAGGCAAGGGCAATAACCTAGCTTATTGGCTTATCTTGAGATCTATGCTTACTGCGAGGTGAAACTTAAAAACAATGTTACAAAGACAGATGTGATATGGCACATGTGATAAGGCAGATGTGATAACCACTACACTACGGAAACATATATATATATACATTTGAAAATCTTTCCTTATACTTTCAATTCGATACAAACTAGACATAGATCTAGCCAGATGTAGACCTAGTCTAAATATAGATTCAAGATCGAAGTCTAAGCCTAGATCTAGAAAAAGATTTAAGTCTAAGCCTAAATCTAGAAATAGATCTAAGTCTCTAAGTCTAGATCTAGAAATAGATCTCAGTCTCGACGTCTAAAGTCTAGATCTAGAGTTAGATCTAAGTCTAAGTCTAAGTCTAAGTCATTCTAAGTCTGTCTATATATAGATTTAAGACTATATCTAAGTCTAGATCTAGATCTAGAATCTTGATATAGAATCAACTATAGCTCATGTATAGATATATGTAGATCTGGCCTCTATTTATTGTAATTTAGATTCAGATTGTTGTCAAGTGTATAGCCTCATGAGCATGTGTGAAAACTGCGCGGTAAAAAGTAGTGTTTTTTTTTAAACTTACAATTGAAACGAAGCTCGTAACAAAATTCAACGGTTAACGAGGATGTAATGTGGTCAGCACAATGACCAACCGTCGTTACTTAAGTGGACTCAGAGGCGCCCTAAATATCCCAAAAGTAAAAATCCTAGTCTTAGGATTCGAGCCCGGGCCAGTGGTGTAGCAAGGTACCCGTGGGCCCCAGCTGGTCAAGAGTCGTGGGCCCAAGTAGGATAAACCCCTTTGCTACGCCATAGGCTGTGGGCCTCTAATGGTCGTGGGCCTGGGTTCATTGAACCCCTTCGTGCCATGGATGCTACGCCACTAACCCGGGGCCCCACGATTCGGAAGCCAAGGATTTTACTACTCAGCCACCGCGCTTCTGTATCTAAAGATAGAAAGAATATAAAATTATAGAGGCACACATATATAGGATGGTTTCCTCATATACGCTCAGGGCTGTCTCTCGTTTGCCCAGAATTCGAACCCTTCCCGCTAGCGGTCTTTAGCAAGATGCAGGGGATTTGCGCTAGAATGTAAACATCTTCGATTTTGGAGGAGTATCTGATACATGTACAACAGACATAAATGTCACTCGATCGTTACATAAATGTCACACGATTTTTTACATAAATGTCACTCCTTTATTACATAAATGTCACTCGAATGATACACAACTGTTACTCGAATGTAACGTAACTCCCTATCGCCAGTCCCATAAATATGTAGCTATCTAACAACATATACATGTCTTGCCCCACAGAAAAGCTTTAAAGACCTGATACAGATGTCCTAAAGGTCCGAGAACGTCCAGTTCCCTATTAAAGGACCTCTTGACCAAGGAAAGGCTTTTATCCCTGGCCAGGATGAGGCATCGGCTCTTCACCAATCCCTCTGTCCGAAATCCAGCCTTATCCGAAACGATCATATATTCACGTCCGGTATGTCGCTGGACACGACTCCCTTAAGCCCCGCACGAGTTCCCTCTCCCATGCAAGGCCGGAGGCCGAGCCGCGTGGGAGCCATTCGTATGCCTATAATGTCCCACCGAACCCGTGCGAGGGTCCATCACAACGCGTATGGCCCCCGTTGGGGAACGAATCGATGGGGGGTCGGACGGGTTAGCGAGCCTTTGTTACATCCCTACCACGTGCAGGTACAGTCTCTCGACCATACATGGGTAGCCCACTGAGAGCTATGTGCGCTACCATTCTTAGCCTATCTGATTCCCTTGGCCGACGTTTCCACCGAGGCGCCACGCTGAGGCGACGTTAGCTGGAATTCCTCCGCTTTAAAGACCAGCATAAGCGTCAACTTGCCTTAGCTTAGCTGACATAGAAGAGAGCACCTGGTTGCGTGCGGCCTCAGAACGAGACAGCTGGAGGTCACTCGCAAAGGCCGTGGGATCCACATTTGAGATTCAAAGAAAATCCGCTGCCGAGGACAGACGCAGACACGCAGACGGCGATAAGAAAATATTAATCGACCAGGTAGGTCACAGCTGGGGCTGCGTATCCATTGGAAATACTGCATTCCTCATTGATCTTCGGACCCATGTCAACGTTATATAAATATGACATTGAATGTCAAATAAATGTGCATTGCATGTCAATGGAATGTCGCTAACCTTTTACATGAGCTTCACATGGATGCCTCCTTTTTGTTTGTTTGTATTTTTATTCGGACCTCATTAACCAATCGTAAACAAACACCCTTGAGTCACGTGCTTACCTATCTCTTCTATACACCTTACAACGTTGCTCCAATCAAACATGGATATCACGTGACCATAATTTTCATAATTATACTAATGGATATCACGTGACCGTTCTTTTTTTAGAATGAGACCCGTTGAAATCATTAGTTTTACCTGCGAAACGCTTAATGGGATAAACTCAGTGGACAATGACCAGATGACCGATTCGTAGCATGGAGGTGTGGTCAAACTGCCAAAATAACGGTAAAAGTCAAGGCTGTCCAGGAAGTAACCGAGTTGGTGGGAATGGTTCAATCTCAGCTTTGATGTCTGTATTTGAAGAAAAACAGAGGCGAAAGAAACATTATAGTGTTATTGACTGCGGAATTAGTGTTAAAAAACACAACCCCCCCCCCCCCCCCCCCCCCAAAAAAAAATCATAATTCAGAGTCAAATAACAACGTGGCGCTATGCTTTAAGAATGCTACTATATGCCGTGCTTTTCTTTTTTTTTGGGGGGGAGGGGGGGGGGCGGGACGCACCGGTACGGCGTACCGGCACCTTTTTTTTTTCAATGTGGGGGAAAATATTACTTTTCTAGTATTTTTCAACGTTTATTATAACTTTATTTAGTAGTTAAAGGGTTAGGCCACCACTGAGTACCGGCACCGAGTTTTGTGTTTAAAATCCATGTCAATGTGCACATTGATGAGACGACAAACATGGTTAGGACGGAACTTGGGGCCCACTTTGACCTGCTGACCACTGTCGAGAAGCGTAGACTAAAACTTATAGCCATATCTCAAGGTCCTAGGGGCTCGCAAGGACCATCCTTCAGGAAATAGCAAAGCATGAAAGTAGCGCAATATAAAAGCCATAATTTATTTTTTAGTGTCAGTTTTAGCAATCGTAACCGGAAGAACGGATGGACAGACAGACCGCACAAAATTAAAGGCGTTTTATCCCCTAATCTCCTTTCCAGGCTTCTCAATTTTCGAGAAATGTTTTAAAAGACTATCTAGCTGAGTGTTATTTTCTGCAGAAATCTGAAAACCAACATAATTTTAAAAATCCAGGGAAACTTGATTAAATTATTTTTTTCAAAGATTTCATTTCTATATTAACTTTGCGTCCACTATGACGTTATTGTCTTACATTTAAACAAACACCGTCAGTGTCTTAGATACTAATTTAAAAAAATATACACGCTAAACAAATAATCCCTTTTTAATCATTCATTAACCATTGAGAGCAAAGTAATCGCATTTACTGTTTAAAATTCAACATACCCACTAAGCGTCGTCAGAAAAGCAAAAAGGCATTTTATTGTCACTGACGAGCAACTACAAACAACCGTTTGAGTTAAATTTGACTAGAGTAACACCTTTAGTAAAATCATTTATTTAAAAAGCCTTCAAGAGGGAAAACTCAAAAGTAAAATAGCAATTATACATCAAACACTGAACCATAATCTTCAAATACAAAACCAAATTTTATAACATACTCAGAAAGACACAAAGATAAATGCACATTTCTCATTCCATATGGTAGGACAAATTTGTACAGATGCTCCTTCTTCTCTAGTGCTATTAGAGCATGGAATGGGTTGCCTGAACCAGCCAGGAAAACCAGTGACTTGGCAGAATTTAAGTCATTGGTTAATATGCATGACTGAATGCATGACGCGTAGGACGTAATCATCTTCTTTTTTTTTAAAGTAACGTCTGTATTATATAAGATAAGAAGATAAGATAATTTTAGTAAAGTAAAAAAATGACATAGACGTTTCATTTACCTCAAATAGAAACCCAAGCACTGCTAGGCCGAAGGGATGTGAAACGGCGTTGCTGAAATTGAAAAGTTTAATCTGATAATGCACCAGGTGCATCTGTAACAAGATTGTCACGTGACCTCAATGAATAAACACTCAAGCACAAACAAAAAAATGTTTTCATTTTTACTTTTATTTCCAGACTTGCCTCAGATGCAGCGGCTTAGCAGCTTGTGCTCAAATGGACTCATTGTCCTGGGGCCTAAAGATAAGTATACGCCTGCAAGAGGACCATCGAAGGATTGTTGTCTGGTACATCTAGACCGTGTCTAGACACGTAGATTTAAAAAGTATTTGTGTGTAATGACGGTGACAACATTGAGCATTGCTTGAATTAAGAAGTCCTAATCACCTTCACCTCACCTTCACCTATCCCTTAGTTTGTTGGACCGTTGGGGCACCACGCAAGATTTGTCAACCGTCTTTCTCCATTTCTTTTTGTCTTTTACCTTGGATAGAACCTCTTTGAATAGCAGGCCCGTCCATTTCTTTATGTTGTCTTCCCATCACTTTCTCTGTCTGCCTCTCCTTCTTTTTCCTGGTACCAGGATAAACGACACGAATACTTGCAATCAAATGTCCTTTTCTAAATACAATCATACAGGATTGTTTGAGTTGTTGTCCTCTTTCTTTTATTTGAACATTCCTCTTATCAGATTGCTATTTCATGAGAAGACAAAAAGACAGGAAGAACACGGAATTTGAAAACGGCCGAAACGATTCCGAGAAATTTTTGACAGATTATGTCTTTGGAAAAAAGAATTAATAGCTAATTGACCACACTAGGAAAACTTTACTTTGACGGTTATAATTTTTTTCAAAATATTATCTTTAAAAAAAAACTGGGCCTGAGATTGAAAGTCTAGAGAGTAGACAATCTTCATCTTGAACACACCTACGTCAGCGGGGCTTACTACTTGAACGCTCGGCCACATTTTGGCCTCACTCTAAAAGCCTATTACTAAATCAGAATCTATTCCGTACCATATATAAAGATTCAGTATTGTAGACTAGACTACCGTCTGTCTTTTGTAACCATGTCTAAGATCAGACTATAATTTTATATACTTTTAGTAGATTTACACATGCGCGTAACCAGAATTTTTTTTTTCGGAAAAAGTGGGGGGGAGGGGTTACATTTTTTTTTAGGTTGTTTGAAATCTATAAATCATTAGGTACTAACTGGTAATTTAGTCGTCAGCTCCATAAAGGAGGAGTTGTCTTTGTAGACAACTTTTTCTTGTTACTTGTTCATCACACACATTGTTCTAGTTTGTTCGAGGAGGCTTATGTTGCTTTTTTTTAGCCCCATCTCAAGGGGATCCTGCTAAGCAGGTGCCTTATATATAGTTTGGAATTGAAAGACTTAAGTATTCAAACATTTAGTGGCAATTGGTATTAATTTTTTTTTTTTCGTCAACAAGATCTTTTGAAGAGTATAACATTATGAGTGTGAAGAAACACATTCCTTTACGTTGACAGTGCCTTTTAATATTGAAGCATTTCAACATAACATATATACACGGCAGACATTATATACAGATACCCAACTTTACAAGCTGACTTCCTCTCTTCTTGTTTACACACTCGTCACTTCCCGCAAGTCCCCTAACTCTCCGATAACCAACACTTGACCGTGTGTCACGGTTGACCAGACGCAGTAACCGTGTCACAACAATGAGCCTAAAAATATTTTTTTTTATATTAAGAGTGATTATATTAATTACTTTGCATCAGTCATGTGATTACATTTTGTACCAATTGTTTGTTTTTTTAGCACAATTTTATGCTTTTAGCTTACTCAATGGGCTATCAATTACTTTGGCTCCAATTACCACACTAGCAAACTACCTGTATTCAAAACATTTTCGTTAGGGGAAATAAAAATAAGGTCAACATGAGAAAAGTGAAAGTCAGATAAGTAACCTCTGACCCTCGCATAACATTTGCACCTTTTTTAGATACACATCCGCGTCCCAATACACAGGGTATCAGTTTCCTTCGTTATAAAGTCTTACTTTGTTATAAGAACCTAAGATATTGAGAACAAGGTTTATTAAAAAAAAAAGTTCCTCTTTCAGACCTAACGATCTGAAGGGCAGATGATGCAAAGGCCATCTGTATCTGTAGCCCAGGGTTAACGAAGGCCCCATGTGGCCAGCACAACGACCAACCCTTGCTTTTCCCCAACTAATGTCGGGTGCCCATTAAGCTAGAAGAACTCAGAGGCAACCTAAAGATAGCAAAATTCAATACCCAAATCTTCACCGAGATTCGAACCAAGGACCAAATGTTCGGAATCCTAGCGCTTCACTACTCAACCACCACGTTTCCAAACAACGTATAGAAAAGTAATTTGTTTGAATTCTGCACTGCGCAGCATTAGTCACACTGCTCGTTGTGCGCAGCATTAGTCACACTGCTCGTTGTGCGCAGCATTAGTCACATTGCTCGTTGTGCGCACCATTAGTCACACTGCTCGTTGTGCGCACCATTAGTCACACTGCTCGTTGTAGCGCAGCATTAGTCACACTGCACGTTGAGCGCAGCATTAGTCACACTGCTCGTTGTGCGCAGCATTAGTCACACTGCTCGTTGTGCGCACCATTTGTCACACTGCTCGTTGTGCGCACCATTTGTCACACTTCTCGTTGAGCGCAGCATTAGTCACACTGCTCATTGTGCGCACCATTAGTCACACTGCTCGTTGTGCGCAGCATTAGTCACACTGCTCGTTGTGCGCAGCATTAGTCACACTGCTCGTTGTGCGCACCATTAGTCACACTGCTCGTTGTGTGCAGCATTAGTCACACTGCTCGTTGTGCGCAGCATTAGTCACACTGCTCGTTGTTCGCAGCATTAGTCACACTGCTCGTTGTGCGCACCATTTGTCACACTGCTCGTTGTGCGCGGCATTAGTCACACTGCTCGTTGTGCGCACAATTAGTCACACTGCTCGTTGTGCGCACCATTAGTCCCACTCCTCGTTGTGAGCACCATTTGTCACACCGCTCGTTGTGCGCAGCATTAGTCCCACTGCACGTTGTGCGCACCATTAGTCATACTGCACATTGTCGCACCATTAGTCACACTGCACGTTGTGCGCACCATTAGTCACACTGCACGTTGTGCGCACCATTAGTCACACTGCTCGTTGTGCGCACCAGTTTTCCGTCAAATATCGGACTAGACGACGCTGTTGCAAAAGACAAACATAAAGGTAGATAGAGAAATCGAACCCTATTTTCCCTGTAGAGAAAATAGGTATGTTTCAGTTCTGAGGCGAGCTTGTTGCTGTTCAGAACTTGTGAAGTAATGGAGTTCAGAAAGTGAAAATCGCTTTGTGCAATGCAATGCAAACATTCTTATGGCAAATCTGGCAAGTTATAACAATACCCCTTCGACATGATAGCTAAAAAGACTGATCATTCAGAATATAACTATAGGGGAGTCATGACAGGCCTTAGATAATTGGAGAACCTAGGCTAGTAATTTTGGTGGCCCCTAATGTAAAATTTAAAAAAAATAAACCGCGAAAAAATAAAATTACGCAATTTATTTTAAGCCTGGTGTACCCCAACACATTGAAGGCAAATTTCGATATTTATTCTTGAAAACAAAAATTGTTACGTGCAAAGCCCTGACCAATAGTTGGCCCTAGGCTGCTGCATAGTTTGTCTATGCCTAGTGCTGGCCCTGGGGGAGTGGAACCCAAGACCTGTCATGTGTGTCTCGTTCATCTTCTCACCACCACTCAGAGCATCATGGCGTCGCGCTGTGAAAACTGGCGCACAGGTTGCTGAGGAAAAAAGAACAACGCTGGCAGAAGAAAAACGCCAGAAAAGAAAAGCGAGGCAAACGACATTAGCTCCAGCTGGAATAACCTGCCCAGTGTGCGGCCGAACATTCCGGGCTCACATAGGTCTCACCAGCCACACGAGGACGCATAAAACCCCAGTGCAAAGCCCTCAGCCCCCTGGATGACAAAGTGGTCATCATCGAACCACGATGGATGAACTATATATATATATACAACATACACGAGGCATTCTCCTGGACTGCCTTTCCTTGAGTTGCTTGATTAGATCTACTGCAATATGTCATATATGAAGAAATCTTTAATTGTTAGACAGAGTTGACAGGGACCAAATAAATAAATGAAAACTGATCTTGTTTCCCATCTACCAAATTACTTTCTACAAAGCTTATATCAACTCTGTCCGTCTGTCTGGTAAAATGTTTGTACACATTATTTCGCCCACAGCTATTATCGGATCAAGCTGAAATTTTGCACACATATTCATTATCAGAGACAAGAAATGAAACAATTGTACTTAATTATTTTGTTAGACACTGACAATGAAATCTTATTGATAAGTATTCACAGAAATGTCTAAACATGTCGGGTTTGGTCCCCTTATAAAATTTGTCCCCTTATTTTTCTCACACCGAATGTCGGATCAAGTCGAAATTTTAAACAATTATTTGTCTAAAACAAGCCTATGAATTAACTGCAAAATTAACCAAATAGCCAATTAGTTATTGATAATTAATTATTTTGTGTGATACTGAATAAGGGAAATAACTTCTATATTTTTAGATATATAGTTGTAATTGAGGAGATTTTCCCCTTAGATTAGCTTTGTTTTTTTTTAGAAAAGGATTTTAAAAAAATTTTACTTCTTATTTTAAGCGAAATGATATTTAGTGGGTAAAGGTTAATGAAACTCTTTAATTCAATTCAAATGCAGCTTTTCCACAGGCACTTTCACATTCTAGTTTAAGAAAGTGGACAGATGCCTGCCTAGAAGTAAGCCCGATTTCTTATAGCATCAGCCCTTTGTCTTCTGGGTCAGTCAAGGTCATGCATAAAAGTTTTATGCATGACCTCCCTTGTGAAACAAAGGTCATGTCAGCGCTCTTGCATGGAAGCAATTGTAGGTCAAGGTCACATTAACATTCTTTTACGAAATCCCTTTCTCCGTGTCAAGGAAACTTAAAAACAATCTGTCTGGTTGGAAAACTAACTAACCTGTATGACCTTTGTTAACCAAGGTCATTTTTACTCCATGTGTTATAGAATAACTTGATAAATCAAAGTAATTCAAGTTTTGATCATATAGAACTTTATCCGACTCAATGTTGATTGGGGATTGCGTCAACCCTCCACAGTCAGTGTAATGTTCCTTCCAATGTTTGGGTCCTGAAACAAGAGGTTAGTGCAATGTTTGTATGGAACAGACTTTCCTTACAGTACAGAAGAAAGCACATTCTGTGTCTATTTACTTTCCGGGCAGGGATGGTGTATAACTATTTTAGTGTAAAGATATATCTACGAACATACTAGATTACGCCAGTGTGATATTTTCTTGTCTGACCTCTCCACATGAAGCAAACACTATTGCATTACGCGTAATGCAGGGTAGTCTTGCAGTATTGTCGACTACACACGTACAGTACACTAGGCCTACATGTGGTCATGTGTATGTCTAGCTGACCAGGTTGTTAAAATCAGTTGGACACAGTCTATTTACTTTATAGTCAGAGAGAGTGTGGATTAAGATTTTTTTTTCTAGAGCTGGTTACCCTAATGCTTTTAGATCTATATAGGCCTAGCTGTTTATTTAGACTTAATAGATCTCAATAATAAGTCTTAAGACTATAAAAGGGTGTACTTGATGTTCCTGCAGTTAAAAAATATTGTTTGCCGCAAATGAATTGATTAAAACCACTAAATATTGACCTAACTCACTAATCAGATTCCCACTAGAAACAGAAATTTATTAAACCCCTCATTCATAATATTCCATAGAAGCTTTTGACGAAAAATGTTTAACATTTTATAATACCGCTACTTTCACGTGCAAATATTTACTCCCATAACTTTTACAAGGATCTTACTTTACCCTCTTCAAATGCAGACTGTCTAAATAGTTGTTAACTGCATCATTTTTTTTATAACCAAAGTTATTGATATCGCATGACCAGAAAACAGGGAGTGCGTTTCCACCCTGCCAACATGTTGAAATGTTTTACAATTTTAATTAAACTTTTTAGTTAGTAACTAAAAAAAAATTAATTAAACTACGATTTTAACTAAACATTTTGTTTTCTAGTTACACAATGGCCTTAACTAATTTTTTTTAGTTAAACTAAAAGTTTCTAACTTTACTATATTATGGTAGACAATTTGTAGGTAGGTATTCCAAATAAGGTTTCTATATTCTGATAAAATAATTACATTGATATCTCTTAGTTTTTTATTTATGGCTTTAGGTACTTTATTAAAGAAAATAGCAGTATTTACATTTGCACAGGTTTGACTGTTTGCGTTAATAATATCTTCCAAAGTTTTTTTTGCTCCCTCAACCAGCTCACATTCACTAAATAAGTGTTTCTCTGGGTTTTGGTTTTCTTTTTTACAAATTACACAGGTATATTTGGACCCTGTTGTAGTTGAGAGTCTTCCTTTTATTGGGGTCATCCCGAAGAGTAATCTGTAGGCTACTTCTCGTGCTTTGGGTGTTATCTGTTTGTTGTGTAAATGCGTGAATGTGTCTGTCCAGTTGGTTGGTTTAACCCCTAACTCCCTGACCCACTTCATTCTAACTTCTAGGTTTTCTTTCAACTTGTCTCTGAGTATAGTGTATATTGTTTTTGAGTAGTGGTGTGTTATGTTTTCATTGCTGGGTAGGTGTCTTGTGAGTGATCTGTAGAATGGATGTGTATGGTTACCAAAATGATGGGGTGTGTTGTTTTGAATGTGGGGGAGTTTGTTTAGTCTAAGTCCAAAATAATATAATACTAAGGGGAAGTTATTGAGAGACCTTACTACTTTCCCTACAAATTTTATTCTAAGCGTTTTGATTGTTGTGTGAATGTCTTGTAAGCCAATCCCTCCTTCTTTTTTGTCTTGTATGAGTGTTGTATGTTTTATGTTCCTTATTGTGTTTTTGAAAATAAAATTTCTGATAGTGGTATTGATGTTATTTTTGAAATTAGGAGGAGGTTCTACAAAATTTGCTAAGTAGATTATCTTCGGGATGACCAAGTTGTTTATTAATATGGCTCTCCCAAATATGGTTGTCGCCATGTATTGAAACATTCTAATCACGTTCTTTGTGTGGACCAGAATCTCCGCCCACTGCTCATGGCAAAAGTGTGCTGGGTTGCTAATCCACACGATGCCACATACTTTTTATTTCTTTCTGTATTTTAAGGGTAAAAGGAATGTTGGGGGGGATTTCCCACCTACCCAGTCCCATAATTGAGGATTTATTAATGTTTATTTTGGACCCGCTCGCCCTCCCAAATAATGTGAATTTCTCTTTAATTTTAGCTTTGTCTTTTTTTTGAGGTGAGGAAAAGTGTGGTATCGTCGGCATATTTTCTTTAGTTCCTTTAGTTAGGTGGATAGTCCTGCAGTGTGGATCACGCGATAATATGAAAAACTAATTATTAAATGTTGTTTTAAAATAAGTTCCACTTATATGCATATTAAATAGATTTTTTCTCGTTAAAAAAAGTAAACATTTTTTGTGAATGTAGTAGTTCGTATTACGGAACTTTCTTAACTTAGCAATACATTTCTAAAAATATTTTTTTTGACAAAATTAAATCTAAATACGTTTGCATAAATATGCTTAAAATACTGTAAGTGGTAATCTACCTTACTAAATTGCCTCCCGTGTTTGTTATTATTAATAGTGAATAGTTGTAATAATATTGTATTTTTATTAAAAAAAACAACTGCTTGCAGAGTTGATTTTAAAAATTAAAATTTTCGCTTTCAGAAAAGAAAAAAGTAGCCGTTATATATATATATATACACTTACAAATAATTCGTCATGTGTACCTATTATGGGAGTTTAGGAAGCTTGTGTATGTAATTAAAGCTAATTGGGGTATGTACGGGCGGACTGAAGAAGAGAAACAGTATAGACATTCACTAGATCTACATTGTTAACAAGTCAAGCGTGTCTGATAGATAATAGGTGAGAAATATGCTAATGAGCAGATGGAATTAAAAATTGTAAAAATATACAAGAATTGCACCTTACAGAGTCGGCTTTACAAGTATGCGGGGCCATAGGCGAGTGTCATGTCAGGGCCACGAATATTTGTACATTGGGCTGAAGGTGGCAAAAGGACAAAAGATTCTTTTTGTCGCAGGGGCCCCTCGTTATGCGCGGGGGGCCCTCGTTATGCACGGGGTCTGAACAGTTGCCTTACTCTCCACCACCTAAAGCCGTCTCTATATAGTTTCAGAGCTACAGATTTGAGAGAGAGAGAGAGACAGAGAGAGAGCTTTGTGAATATTCTAGAAATGTTCTGCTCATAATGGACCTCATTCACCAATCTTATAAACAAACAACCTTGAGCACTATCTCATCTATACAAATTACGACCTAACATTAAACAACAATAGTTATCACGTGACAATTATTTTCGTTGTTTTATCCTAAATGCTGTTGGGAAGCGTGGTCGTGAGGCTAAGTGCGCTTAGACTCGGGCAGAGTTGCGTTTACTGAGTGCCTAAAGGCAGCACGGAAAACCAACTCCTAGATACCCCCTTCCCCTCACTGGTCCACAAATGAGATTGGACCAAAGCGCTCTGAGCATGCTATAAGCATGAAAGTAGCGCTATATAAAAGCTATAATAATAATAATATTAGTTTTGGTAAATGAGGTGAAAGCTGTTTTCTTTATCTGTATTTTCAAAAAATTAAATTTAATCTCGAGAAGAATGGGTCTAGACTAGTAGATTCTAGATGTATTACCTCCAGCGTTCACAACCAAATAGTCACTAGACATAATAATCAAAGCCAATACAAAGCTTGAAAGATTGACACGATTAACTATAGCACCTGCAGTGGACATCTTTCGGTTAACTGGTAGCCACATTCTATTCTAAGCCATGGCTAACATAAAAACTGATCTAGAGTCTACAAATAAAAACTTCTAAATGTTTAGAAAATCATGTGATTTTTAACAAGATTATTATAGCGATTTCCGTTTTTTAAGAAGATATAAAAAAATATTTAAAAAATTAAAAATTGAAATTGCACACATTCTTAAGACACTCCTATTTAAAGAAAATCAAGAAGTAAAATACAAGTAAGCATTCTGTATTATATATCTTATCTTATATAATATAGACGTTACATAAAAAAAGAAGACCTTTCACGCGAGGACTATCATTAAAAAATGTTAACGCCAGTGTATCTATCCCTAGAGCAATGTTTCCCAAACTTTTGATCTATGCATACCCCCATCTAGAATTCTCGTAACACTGAGTACCCCTCGCCCCCCTCTCCCCTAAAAAGCATTAATATTAATAACAATCACATTTTTTCTAGGCCTACATAAACACAAAATAGTAATAACTCTATAAAATTAAGTATTGCATTATTACGTTTATTTTTTTGTATGCTTCAGAGACACATTCAATAAATTCTAGAAAAAAAGTTTTTACATTAAAAAGTGGGCGTGTCCATTTCCTGATCTTTGTAGAAATTTATCTTAGAATCTAAAATGGCACCGTATTTGAGTTTGTAAAAACTTAAATAATAAAAGGATTTAAAACTTATGATATTTTATTCTAATTTATAAACTACATGGGTATTTTTTTTTTAAATCAGCATAGTTAACAATGTGCAGTGCGCACCCCCTTCAAACTCTTCTGTGTTCCCGGGGGGGGGGGGGGGGGGGGGGGTACGCGTACCCCACTTTGGGAAACGCTGCCCTAGTGTATTCATTCACGTTGTTTATTTCTTTTCCACCTTCAATTAAAATGTTTTTTAATGCATCACGCGCATCTTACGTGGTTGCTACATAGAGTTTTAGACATAAAATTCCATTTCTTTTTTTTCACTTCACCATAAAACGACCAGCATTTTGACCGTTTCCTACCATACTTTTGGTCCGTAAATTCTAGTACCTATTACGTTGAATTAAAACGACACTCCTGTTATGGTGTGTGTGTGTGTGTTTCTATGGTGACGGTGGGGAGAGGTTAGCGATTGGTTGTAAATGATGCAATATAGATGGCATTGTCGTCACTTGGTCTTAGTTAAGGGAGACTACTCCAGAACGTTAGACTGAAAGGTTGTTTTATTGTAGTGATTTCTTAAACTATCAGGTAGAGTTGAGCCTTCGGCTCTTGGAACTCTAGGCCAGCAAAAGTGAACAAGAGCTCCCTCTCACCGGCCTGAATGAGAACAGTGTACTCTGTTCTGTCTAGACCGCGTACACTAAGACCCCCGCCATTTTCCTTTTTTTTTTTACCAGGCTAACTGTGTGGGACACGCCATTTATGTAACGGCCCCTTGAGGAACAGCGCCTGGATTGTGACAAGGTTGTGGGAGCTTTTTACAACTTCGCACAGTGCAATGGGTAAACTCTCGCCTACCCGTGGACACTCCCATGGAAGTTTTGTTTTGCTATTCATTTAATGGTCGTTTCAACACGAGCGCGACGTTGAGGCAGAATAGCGTGCGCGCGTCCCGAGTTACCAGCTTGACCACTGGACCTTGCTGTATGTTATGTGTACTGTAGTTATTTTTTTTCTGTTAGCCACTGGTATTGTGTCTTGGGGTAATCAGAAGAGGTGTGCCTTTCTCTGGAGATCTTAGGGCTATTATTATTATTATTGTATTTTCATTGTTTAAAGAAGGACACCCCCTTAGGCACCCCCAGGGGAGTCTTGTTTTGCTACCCTTTAGCCTAATCGTTTCCTCTTACTATCGTTTCCACCCGGGCGCCACTATTAAATCATAATCATCATAGTAAATCGGATAGTGAATCATTCACATAATAACCCGAGAGGTTCCAGGGTACCATGCCCGGGTTGTAGTGAGTAAGATTTTGTTAAAGAATAGTATTACTAAAGTCTAATACAGTTATTTTATTTTAAATCAACTTGATTTTTGTCTATATTATATTTTAAGTTATGCTTAGTCTGTTCACAAGAGCTAAAGGGTGGCATCATCACAATGAACTATCCCACACATTCTGCTATCAGTACTCTGATATTGAGCCCCCTATCATATCTATTAGTCAGATAATCTCTATACTGGGTAGTTACCCGGATATTATGAGTTTGGATATACATAGCTCCTCTTCGTGATCGAGGATGAGCACATTTCTCATTTCCTATGGACTCGAAGATGACTGCAAAGTTTAATCCTCGCTTTAAAAAGCCGGCCGCATCCGTGGAATGGCTAAGTTTGGTCAGTTGCAGGCCTGCTTCTTCTCTTAGCTTTTTGTTGTGTCGGGGCTATTTCACGCTGGCCACTCTCCTTGGTTCATATCTCGAGACTCACAGCTTCACGCCACGAGGAGCGATCGAGAGCTAGTGCTTCCCATCTGCGATAGTCAATATCGCATTCTTTGAAGGAGCTCTTCAAAGTGTGTTTATAGCGTTTGTATTGAATTCCCTGGGAGCGCTTTCGGATAGTGAATCATCCACATAATAACCCGAGAGGTTTCTGTTATTCCTACATTGCACCACCACTAACCTTGAAAGGGCATATTCTAAAATTAGGCGAACCAGTGAGGAACGGCGTGGCCGAAATGGATGGTTAAGCAGAGCTTTTCTTATATACTCTCTACGTGCAATGCCTGTTCGCTTAGCGTGCTCTGGAAGCCTATTGGAGGAAAAGTAATTATCTCTGTTAACCTATCCATCTTCCTTAGCAGACGTCTACCAGAAGGTGCTGGGAAAGGAAACCCTTGTGTCTTACTGTCCAGACCAAATCACCTTTTTGTTATTCAAATGTTGTCCTTTTTGTTGACAATTCATCTCATTCCAATGAGATGGCCTCTATCACAGCATGCGACCCCCCCCCCCCCGACGGAACGAATAGACGAATTGAATGTCCATTTTTTGCAGACCGTTCCTTTTCTGTTTATTTGTATTTAAAAAAAAAAAAACATTAACAGAAGCTACCAAGAACACGTCAATACTTAAGAGAGCGAACAGAAACATTGAAAATATAATCAATTTTATTCTAGAAGTCACTTAATATAACAATATCTTTGAACAATAAGTTCTATTCAAAATGCATTCAATAAAATGAGCCATTGGAGACCAAAGATTAAAAAATATATAGACCTGACAGAATAATTGAAAGAAATAAACAATACAATAAAATCAATATTATTCTAGAAGTGACTTAATGTTACAAGTTCTTCAAGCTGAATTTAAAAGCTAGATTTAAAATGCATTCAACAATTTCTCGTGCCAATATACTGCCACCAACCGTCATACATCATACACCACAGTCAGAGGCGTAGCTAAGGTGGAGGGAGGAAGGGTTGAAATTTTGAAAATCGCCCCAGGCCCTCACTGGAAGTGAGCCCCCAAATGAGTGTTTTTTTTTACATTAAATATTGCGCAAAATGCAGGGTCCCCCAAATGATGTCAAATTCCTAGCTACGCTTCTGTCCACAGCGTAGGCAAACTCCGTTAGAAACGCGTGGCTAATTGGATGAGTTATTGTGTACATATTTTTAAAGATGCGAATATAATGATCAACTGCCAGAATAATTGTATAGAAAAGTAATGGATGTAATGGGTGTAATGGATGTAATGTGAAATGAAGACATAGAACTAGTTAAACACTGGTAAAACAAATTTAGGTTAACCAAGTATAAACAAATACACTGTCAATAGAGATTGGGTTATCAGACAAATAGAGATCACACCTGGTCAAGACCTGCGCTGGTTAGTCGGTCAGTCCTAACTTAAGTTCATCTTTGTGGTGGTATATTGGAACAAGTGAGTCTAAGGTTTAAAGCTTGTTAACAGACCTCCAGATCTATGCAACCTGTATGCAACCGGGCTCAAACCTCCCCCCCCCCCCCCCGCATTATGTCAACGAAATACAAAAAAAAAAAGTTGAACACATCAGATGAAAAAAATAAATGAAATGATCTTAGTTACAGACAACGAACTAAATAATGACTCTATTGACATGTCTCTATTCAATGTTACCAGCATGTTTTAATGGTCCACACGATATCTCAGTTGTATATAACATTTGTTTCAACCCTGATATAACAAGAACATGATACAAAGTTGTATATAACATTTGTTTCAACCCTGATATAGCAAGAACATGATACAAAGTTGTGACTTCACTTTAGAGTTTCTTCTACGTGTGAAATGTGTAAAAACTTTTGTTTTACTTTTTAACTTCTTTAACCAAATATTGTTTTGTTTCTTTCATGGTCTTAGTTTTGGATTAAACCAAACATCAATAATAACTTAGCACTGTTAGGCTACACAAAAGATCATTACTGTAAACCTGATCACACGCTGGTCTCTCTAAGCAAATAAGTGACAACATTGTAACATTCTCTTTGTTATTTTATTTGCATGCAGTTATTCTAAAATATGACATTTATATTTAGACCTCAGACTTCCAAATAAGACAGACAATGTAATCTGTAGTATGCGTGAGATAAGTTTGTTGTCTAACAAAGATATTTGAAATCAAAGTTGTTTTGTTTAAATTAAAATGTGGAGTTGATTTATAAAATTATTAAAACGTTTCTGTTATAGATGAACGCAGACCATACAAGAAATAAAAACAAAAAAAAATGCCGACTGTTTAAATGAAAATCGTAAACAAAGAAATGTATGTCTATGGTGAAATTTAATGTCTTCATCTGAAGATTTGACGATAAACAAATGTCAAGGACACTAAATTAAACTTCAAATTCGTCAACTAGATAAAAATTAGTAAGAGAAAAGGTTAAAAGACCAATACTTCAAAGGGCTAAAATATGACTGATTTACATTTAATGTTTAAACATATAGCTAATCAACATATTATTTTGAACACCGGATACGCCAAATAGCTTGCGATTTATAGTTCATCCGCCATTTATATATATCTCCAATCTTCTATCTTCTCATTCGTACATCATTAAGATTTTAGTTTATACAAACTTATACAAAACAGTCATCAGACAGATGCATAAGTTCACGAGATAGCCTTGGATCCAGGTGGCGCTGTTATTGGAGTTTCCAGTGGTCAGAGGGGATTGTGTTGGTTTGGATTTGGTGGTGGTCACTGTCCTCTTGTGAAGCTCCTGGACAGGTCTGAAGTCATCCACTAGGTGCTGGTGTTCCTCGTTGTACAGATTTCTGAAGATGTTCAGCTTAAGAATGGTCAGAAGACAAATGTTTATGTAATTTGTACAAAGTATGAAATCATTCATTAAAAAAAAGGAATACACATATAGATATAAAGAATTTACCACCACCCCTCTTTTAAAATGCGTACGATTGCAGGATTAATACAGCGATTGGACCCCGCGATAACGAGCTAACTACTGTAAAAAAAAAAAACGCAAGTTAAAAACTCTACTATCAGATCACAAGTTCCTCAGGGCTCGTAAAAACCTTCCTTCAAGGAACAGTACTAGGAACAAGAGGAAGGGGCAGACAGAGAAAGCGAGGGGAAAACGAAAAAGAATGGGCGGCCTGTCATTGAAGGAGATTCAAGGGCAAAAGACAGAGATGAATGAGAAAGATGGTCAACAGCTATTGCGTGGTGCCCCAACGTTCCAACAGATCAAAGGGTAATTGAAGATAAAGGATTGTAGTACCATTGGGGATTGTGACGATAAACTAAAAAATGTCAAAGGTTAAATTGAACTTAATGTTGCCAACTAAAGTAAGCTACGAAAACTTTGATTCTGCAGCGCAAACAGCATCCTAAAATGTTCCATCAAACACAGCTTAACACTAAATTCACTCTATATATCAGATACAACAAATACTGCAGAACACTTCATATGTATACTTAGCCCGCCTTGTATGAAAATCTTCACCAGTGTTCTGTCTCGATTAGGAATTAGTTATTTGTTTCGTAAATAGGGGAAGTCTTGAATTACGCGGCTAATTAGAAACTAGACTAGGTTTTGAGAAATAATAGCGAAACGTAAAACAGACTACATTTCAAGGCTTTAGAGAGGGGCAGCCTTTTACGTAGAGATTTAGCTTGTCGACATTCGACATTCTCTATCAGCGTCGACTAACTTATCTTGTTGGCCTTTGCCTGTCCTCTAGGATTTTGTTATTTCAGAGTTACCTCCGTTTGACTTAGCTTCATAACAAAAGCGCCCAACGCTAGTCATGTTAAACAACTGTATTTTGAAGTGCTATAATAATACTAATCTCATATATACATTTAAACATAATGTAGGATCAAGGCACAACCAAGAAATACCTAGGTCCCATATTTACCTGATATTCAGATATTTGTATATATTCAGTGGCCAGTGACCAGATGACCGACTCGTAACATGGAGGTGTGGTCAAACTACCGTCATAACGGTAAAAGTCCAACATGTCTGTGTTGCCAGGTAGCAAGTCCAGCAGAGGAAATGTCTTGATTTCAGTTGAGTTATCTACCGGAAACGAAGAATAGAATTAGTTAATGCCGTGGAAAAAAAACTAACCATGGTAAGCACTTTACCAAAGTAAGCTGGATTAAATTTTTTTATTTACTGCTGAATTTACCTATAGGCAACATAAGCTAATGTTTAGGGCCCCCACTTGCCTGGATTCCCACCTCCCTCTCTTCGAACTAAAAATGATTCCAGAGATGCTTTCAATCCTTTTTAAGGGTTTAATTACAAGATGCATCTTATCTTGAATAGCTTAAGGCCTTATCAAGTCCCAATCCGGTCCTGTTCCTATTAGTTTTTTACTTTCTTTCTAGATCTAATATTATACTTTCAGCTTAAATTGTTTTTACAATACAAAATTTATCTAGCGTAGTACTTACAGTTAGAATTAAAATTAATTAGTTATAAAATAAATAAATATTTGGAAACATTTGTTGACATAAGGTTAATGACTATAATATAAAACTTACGTAACTTATTATTTAAGAGGTACATATAATATCATCTTGAATAGTAAAGCCAATTCAAAAACGAAATATATATAGTATTCACAAACATGTACGCATAATTTTTAAAGTAACAAGTAATATAAAAATTTAGAAAATGCAAAATAAAGAAATACACCAACAAAGAACAATATGTATAGTTTCATATTTAATTTTGCTTTTAATTCAAATTAAATAAATCACAAAGTATTGTGGGAAAAGGTAAAGGTTGTAGGCTGTTCTTCTGACCATATGTAACTCTCATTAACCGTAGGCCACAGAGACAGATAACCTTTACATCCTCTGCCCTATAGACCACAAGGTCTGAAAGAGGAACTTCACTACTTTTCTGTGGGGCTACTAGATAATCTATATATTGTCAAGATTTATCTTCTTCATATAGATTAGGAAAATAGTTACGTAGGGCAATTAAAGTAGTAGGAATTTAAAGTTAATGTCTCAACCGTGAGTTACGTTTCTGTTAATAGCAGATCTATAATGTACATATAAGTCTATAAACTATAAAGTAAAAGCTATAGCCTAGTTAGCCCTAGTTCATTGCATTGCAGAATGCGTTAAGAAGGGCTATAACTCTGACAATGGAATGCACACGAAGATTTACTCCACATATTATCATAAAGTTCCCTTGGAATCATCACTCTCTTGGAGAGGGGGGGGGGGGAGACTGCTTAGCGGGCGACAATACTGTGAGCTCACTTTTAAGTAAAGTGTCTCAATACGCATTGGTTCAATGCTATGCTATGGCACGGAGTTTTGTAAGTCAGACTGTATGCCAATGCCTTGTCCGATTTTAACATCCAGACAGCCCCCTGTTTAGTGTGAACCAGCGTATTAAAAAAGCGAAAGTTACTTTTCTTTTACAAATTAAAATTTAATGTTAAAGCGGTTTAGAAATAGCACTGTATTAAGGAAGTTGCGCTATATAAAAGTTATTTAAAAATGATTAATTTAAGCATTGAGTGCATGTATACAATTATATATTAAATATGAGCCAGTAAAAATCTTTGGCAGATCTACAATGAGTTGATTATATGGTTGAAAATCTACACGGTTCTTACCTTTATTCGGCTCTGTAATCAATAGAAATCAATATATGTCATCAATATATACAATATATTAAAAGAGTTCAAATTGACACATTCATTTTGATTTATTCTATCAGTATGGAAGTAACTTATAATTTTGCGATCATGACATGTCATTGCCCAGGAAATTCCAGAATGCAAATTTGTTTATGAACAGAATAACACAGTAGAGCCGAAAACCATATCCACCTAGTATGGCTTTAATACACCGAATGACAACACTACATACACCTCTAATCGTAACACGTTGCCGAAGTACATGCTCCGTACCTGTTCTCTCTCTTTTTTTAAAATTAGAACTCAATACCAAAAGGTTATCTAAAATCGCTTGTCTGACATATTGTACATATCCGGTAATTGTCATGCCGTATTGTGTAATATATCTCTTCATCAATAATAAGTAATTCGTTTGTTATTAAGTTAACAGCAATGCATGGTCGTGCGGTTAGCGCGCTGTACCGATTATCTCAACCATCCCCCGTGGTCCAGCGGAAGGTTCGGATAAGAAAGTAAATAATCTTTAACTTTGAAGGAACATCCGAAACATCTAAAATATTTTACAGAAAAAACAACATTTTTTACAACGGCAAATGAATCTTTGAAACATTATTACTTTTGACAATCAAAACAAAATCACGTCTTGAATATTCTTTGCGAATAGGCGGATCTGTCAGGGATCCGACTTTGACGTGGGCAGCCTCTGAGTTTGTGTGATAACACAGACTCTCTTTGTAATCTTGTTTTTAAATTATTTTTTGCTTCACATATACAGTTAAAAGAGTTTATTGTACAAAGAGCTACGCTGTTGTAATATTCTTACCGACTGTTTCAATTAGATCAAAATATTGGAGAAGCTGGTCAAACTTGGTATTGTTTTTATCTGAGACCTGAAAGAATTCATGACATTGAATATGACAGTAAATATATATATATATAGAGATAGGTATATATATATATAGATAGATATATATATAGATATAAATATATAAATATAGATATATAGATATAGATTTATATACAATTAAATATCAAAATAAAAAAGCTGCCCTATGGCGCAGATCATGTTAAGGTCTAAGGTCATCTGTTTTTGTGGCCAATGGTTAATGAGGGTGTCATGTGGCCAGCACAGCGACCCACCGCCTTTACTTTTCCCTAATTAAAGCCAGGTACCCTTTAGAGTTGGGTGGACAGTCAGGTACCCATAAGAGTTGGGTTGACAGCCAGGTACCCATAAGAGTTGGGTTCACAGCCTGGTACCCATTAGAGTTGGGAGGACTCTGGGGTGCCCTAGAAATCCCAAAATTCAAAATCCCAGTCTTCACCGAGAATTCAACCCAGGACCCAAGGTTCGGAAGTCAAGTGCTTAATCACTCCGCCACCGCGCCCTACAGCCAACACACTAGAAAATGTCAGGGAATGAGAGCGAGCTTGGTTTGAACCCGGGACCAACATATAGACAGCAACAAGCACATACCTGAAATAGAAATCCTAGGACAGCAAGACCGAAAGGATGGTTCTGAGCCACACTGATGTTTGGTAGATGTGAACTATAGTGCACCAGGTGAAGCTTAAAATGGAAGGACAACATTGTTTACAGCGATTAGAGAAAGGGACAGTGATAGCGATGGTTGACAGTGACAATGACATTAATGGTGACAGTGATGGTTGACAGTGATAGCTGCAATGACATGGCCGTGATAGTGCCAATTACGGTGATATTTAAAAATAACACGGCGATATTGACCACGACTCTGATACTGACAGTAATAGTGACAGTGACAATGACATCAATATTGACAGTGACAATGACATTAATAGTGACAGTGACAATGACATTAATAGTGACAGTGATGGGGACATGATAATGACAGCAATGGTGACAGTGCCAATTACAGTGATAGTGGTAGTTAAAATTACATGAAAGTGATTGCGTCAATTACAGTGATATTTACAACAACACTGACAGTGATAGTGACAATGACGGTAATATTTACAGTTACAGTCGTTGTGACAGTTGCAATGTCAGTAATAGCTATCATGACCTGACAGTGATACGACAATGTCACTTATAGTAATTAAATGATAAATAAAACTACATTGACATTGGACAACGCAAAGGTTATCAAGACCTGCTCTCTATTCGTCTTGCTCAGCAAAATTAAATGGGGAAGCCATCTTTCTTGTTAATAAAATGTATGATCACTCAAATGTCTTTTTAAAAAAATTGCATAGACATCCATACTGTTAAATTACAAAGATCTTAAGCTCAATCTTTTTAAATAAGATAATCTTCCAAACCAGGTGGGATCCATTGCCATAATTTTTTCTGAGGCACATAAAATCGAGAGGCTTCCACCAAAAACAAGCTCATAACAAATGAGAACTTAAAAGGCCTCAAGACTAAATGATTTGTCTGCGTTAAGTGTAACACATTAAGTAGGTCACAGCAGGGTCTGCGTAGCCTTGTAAGATACGAAATTCTTACTAATATTAGGACACTAGGGCTATGACTTATTATTGCTACATAATGTTTGGTACTTGGTAGAAAAACGTCGACCGAAAGGGTCTTTCCAGCTTCTTTAAGATGCCTGCGTTGGCCTTGGGTCAGCCGTTCAAAGATTGGACGCTTCGCTATCGCCATACTCTAAGGACAACTTGCGACGAGCATAAGAATAAACTTCTCCTTTGATATTTTGACGTCAAGGCAGTAAACATCGATGCTGCCTTCTAGGAAGATAGAACCCTAAGCCGCACTATGTAAAAACTAGGAAAACATAGCCCTAATCCGCACTATGTGGAAACTAGGAAAACATAGCCCTAATCCGCACTATGTGGAAACTAGGAAAACATAGCCCTAATCCGCACTATGTGGAAACTAGGAAAACATAGCCCTAATCCGCACTATGTGGGAACTAGGAAAACATAGCCCTAATCCGCACTATGTGGAAACTAGGAAAACATAGCCCTAATCCGCACTATTTAGAAACTAGGAAGACATAGCCCTAATCCGCACTATTTAGAAACTAGGAAAACAGAGCCCTAATCCGCACTGTTTAGAAACTAGGAAGACATAGCCCTAATCTGCACTATTTAGAAACTAGGAAAACATAGCCCTAATCCACACTATTTAGAAACTGGGAAAACATAGCCCTAATCCACACTATTTAGAAACTAGGAAAACATAGCCCTAATCCCACTATTTAGAAACTAGGAAAACATAGCCCTAATCCACACTATTTATAAACTAGGAAGACATAGCCCTAATCCACACTATTTAGAAACTTGGAAGACATAGCCCTAATCCGCACTATTTAGAAACTAGGAAAACATAGCCCTAATCCACACTATTTAGAAACTAGGAAGACATAGCCCTAATCCGCACTATTTAGAAAATAGGAAGACATAGCCCTAATCCGCACTACTTAGAAACTAGGAAGACATAGCCCTAATCCACACTATTTAGAAACTAGGAAGACATAGCCCTAATCCACACTATGTAAAAACTAAGAAGACATAGCCCTAATCCGCACTACACTATGTGGAAAAGGATAGTGACAAAGATAAAGCGCAGAAAGAAAAACGAGCTAATCGTAAAAATGCTGGTTCCCAAAGCCAAAGCAGACGACAAAATCTTTTGCATTAATTGTGGACGGGATTAATAGTTCATTTACAATTTTGAACGGCTGAAGGCGGCTAACACAAAATGTTTGGATGAAAAAAATCAGCCACAAAATATTAGGCTTGTTTTCGAATTTCACGTGGCTGGGTCCTAGCTGTGATCTACATAATTTTTCACAGCCAGCGCAGACGTCACCATTGCTGGAAGTAGATGTCCTTATTGAGTATTCAGAGGCTTTTTCAAAAAAAAAAAAAAATCAACTGTATGGTTCAGAAGCCAAGGTAGTCAAATATGCATCGTTATAATATATTTTTAATAAACAGGCTTCGCATGGGATGTTTTTGCTGTATTTGCTAAAATCAGGTTGTATTGTATATTGTTCTTTATAGCTTTTCCGAGCTGCACAACATCTTTTTCTGTGTATTTCGAAGAACTCCGACACACCAACTATAGAATGACTCGACCAGTAGTGAGAAGTTTGTATACCAAAACTCACCTCCATCGGAAAGTATTTTCCATCGATAAGATGCTCAGAACCATTCGAGTCTTTCCCGCCCCAATGAAAGTGAAACTGCTCAAGCTTGTAGGTATCTGGTAGATTACCGCCGCTCAAAAGGACGTCACTTCCGGAGTAGACAACCTCCGCTGAAAGAAATACGTTGAAGCAATTATTGGACTGTATTAGTAATAGTGTTTTAAATCAGGGGTTCTCAAAGTGTGGTCCATAGACTTTTTTAAATCAGGGGTTCTCAAAGTGTGGTCCGAAGACATTTAAAAACAGGGGTTCTCAAAGTGTGGTCCGTAGACGTTTAAAATCAGGGGTTCTCAAAGTGTGGTCCGTAGACGTTTTAAATCAGGGTTTCTCAAAGTGTGGTCCGTAGACCCTCATGGGGTCCTCGAGACGACAGTAGTGGGTCCGCAGACAAGATGCAAATGGTTTACCATTTAAGTAACTTCTTCTCTGAAGGCCAGTTTTACCCGATCGGATAATTTGAGTACTAATCATCAACTCGCCACTCACTACTGTTGAATATGTCTATTACGTACCATAATAAGAACTGCTATTGTATGGCGACCTAAACCTTTTTTTTTTTTTTTTTTTTTTGAGGACATTTCTCCAACTGACTGGGTATTGAACCCTTTAGCACGTAGACAAACTCAGATCCCTATCACAGATGAATCGATACTAATACACTAATATAATATACAAATATTTTAAAAGAATATCTGAAAACAAGCAAAATAACAAAAAATAATTAGCGCAATATCATGCAATAGGCGTTCTCAACACGTCATGATCATGGATCTCTCCCCCCTTCCCCCTGACGTAAGTCTTAATGGAATCCAGGTTTGGATCTCATTTAATATTACGAAAACAGATTTTGAATTTTTAAACAATGAAAATTTTAATATTTGATATCAGCATTCCCAAAAGAAAGATCCTGATTTGGATAAATCTGTTCTTCCTTTCACAATGCCGAAGTCAATCCAGCTTTGAGTGTAACTGTTTTACTGTAGAATTCTGGAGATTAATATCTAGATTATATTATACACTACCTGTAGAAATATAAGCACAGCTAATCAGTTTGTCTTCTTTACAATTGTGTATATTCTTATAGGGATATAAGCCGAATCTGACCCGCGGACTTGGGGTTTACCCGATTAGTAAAAGAGTTTCGCTCTTTGTGTGTGGGGGGGGGGGTAGGGGGGACATTTAACATAATCCACGGTCTCCGCCATTACCTAAGAAACATTTCTGCCAAGTTTTATGAAGATTGGTCAAACGGTTTTGATTTCTTTGTGAGTCATAGATACATATCCTTACATTCTGCTTTATATATTAGCTAAGCCTACATCATATTTATTTTTGACAGCGCTTTATAAATTTTGCTATTGATAATACTATTTATGTATGGCAGATCATAGATAATTAGATTATAATCCCCGTTTTTTTTTACAATATGCAAGTATGATAACCCCATTATAAGTTACGAAAGAGTCTCACCTGTGTGGCCTCCCTTGTTCACCAGGGTCATTTTTACTCCACTTGTCATGTTGTAGTTTGTTAAATTGAAGTAAGATAACTTGGGATCGTAGAGGGCGTCCTCGGTAGAGATGCTGATAGGGGACTGCATTACTCCCCCACAGTCAGGATATTTTACTGACCACTTGTCCGGCCCTGAAATAGATTTTATATTAAATTGCAAAATAATACGAAATATAATGGCAACGTTTCTATTCGGAATTAATCTGAAATATATATTAATTTCGAATAAACCAGTGTTTCCCAAACAGTGTTCCGCGGAACTAAAGTGTTCCGCAAGCCCTGATAGGTTTCAAGAAAACTGCTGGAGTATTTAACTAGTAGGCCACCATGTACATTAATCTCCCTAAAAAAATAAGCAAAATGTTCCGCTAAGTACTCAGAATGTGCGAAGTGTTCCGTGAAGGAAACAGTTTGGGAACCACTGGTCTAAGGGAATGGTATCAGCACGTCGCTCGTCACGAAGGGGATTTCCAATCTGATGCTTTAAGGTGCACCCTCCCCCTTTCAAACAGATTGACTAGATTCAGATTAAAGTATTAAGTATTACCAGCCCGTGATGGGTGTCATTAGGTGGGGTCCAAGACCCTGCATTGTCATTTGGTAGGGTCCAAGACCATTCAGGAGCCTGATAGGTGTCATTTGGTAGCGTCCAAGACCTTTCAGGAGCCTGATAGGTGTCATTTGATAGGGTCCAAGACCCTTCAAGAGCCTGATGGGTGTCATTTGGTAGGGTCCAAGACCCTTCAGGAGCCTGATGGGTGTCATTTGGTAGGGTCGAAAACCCTTCAGGAGCCTGATGGGTGTCATTTGGTAGGGTCCAAAATCCTTCAGGAGCCTGATGGGTGTCATTTGGTAGGGTCGAAAACCCTTCAGGAGCCTGATGGGTGTCATTTAGTAGGGTCCAAAACCCTTCAGGAACCTGAAAGGTGTCATTTGGTAGGGTCCTATTCCTTGCACCATCTCAGCTTCCTCCCCCCCCCCCCCTCCTATCGACGCCGATGTTTAGTTTTAAAAAATACTAATAGCATTTTACATTGAGGAAAGCTGTTCATATTGTTTTTGTTAATTTTAACCAATCGATCCTGTTTGAAGTCACCTTCAGGCATGTGCAGTCCTAAATGTAAATAATAGATGCACTTAAATACTTTTATGCAGACCTCAGTTGGCATAGACTCAATAAGAAATACTAAATATATTTAAATGGCATGGATTTAATGCAAGAATATGGTATCGAAAGATTATCTTCAGTTTCAAAGACATCAAAAGACATTTCACCTGGTGTTATGTATGGACTGAACTTTTCTTACATGTATACATTTTTTAAAAATTACATACTTACCTCCTAAACTGTTCCTGTTATAATTCCATGCTAAAAATAGATCAAGGGATATTACCAGTAAATAATTAAACGAAATTTATATAAAAAAATATTTTTTAAAAGAATTTAAACGTTTGTATTAAACGTCACAATATTTTGCATTATATCATAAACAAATTGTAAGCAATGACTTATCAAAATATTTTGCATTTAGATCATACGCAAATTATAAGCTGTGATAAATTATTTGTATATTGAAAAAAAACAATATTGAGAAATTCAACCTCCCAACATTTCACTCTGCTTTAAGACTATACTGCGAGCACGAACACATGCATCAGCGTGCATCTCTAAACTAATAAATTGCGGAGCCCTGTTGCCCACAAACCTTGTGTGTGTGTCCCTGTAAGGTCTAAGGCTAAGGGAGTAAACCCTAACAGAAAATGCCGTCCTGGAGCCCCGTAGTAAGACTACTGCTCTCTGGCAAACTCCTGCAGCCACCTGTCCCCAAATTGTGATGGCTCGCCATCCCTTTGGACCCGGTCAGTATGGAAGAGAGGCGTGTGCTGACGTGTGGGCAGCCCAGCACTCGCAAATTTACCGCCCAGCAATGGAGAGGTCACTCCATTTCTGACAGTAATGTCTTTGGAAAAACACGGCGAGTGGTAGTTACGGTGATAAGTTCCTAGCTGATTGGCGTAAGCCGGAACGCCAGGGACCACTCTTGACGTTAGGAGGGGCTTTTTAGCCTCACTGGATAGCTACTGCCTGCCTTAAGCCGAGCAGCCCTCGTACAGTAAAGTGCTATCCCGCCACAGCTTGCCGCACCACTGGGTGCTTGGTGCTAAGACAAAATCAATAAGCAAGCTGCTCACCCGCACCTGCAAATACAATCAAAAGAAAACCCTCAACATTAATGTGTTTAGCAAGCTGGAACATACGGACAATGTGTCCTGGCTTCAATACTGACCCTGAACTCGTCACCGACATGCGTCAAACAGCTATCATCGACAGAGAACTCAGCAGACTAAACATTGATGTGGCCTTACTGCAAGAAACCAGACTGGCAGACAGCGGATCTCTTACAGAAAGCAACTATACATTCTATACATTCTACTGGCAAGGAAAATCAGCACAAAGCCCACAGAGATCATTAAACCAACAATTGTTATACAACATTCGTAGGTAGCAACTCAAACGCAATAGATGCCTGTCGGTTTATTAATGTTAAGGCAATCGTACGATGGGCCAATATTATTCTAAATATGTTAACCCTTTAAGTCCTACATATTTAATAGACTGTAAAAAAAAGAGTGATATGCTTAACGTAAATTGCGGGCCTCTGCAAAGCGCTGGGCCCAAGCGGAGCATTCGGTTACTTTGGCCGAAATCCAACCCTGCAATAATTGTGTAAACACTTCTTGGAAATATCAATCAGTAATCAGAAGTCTCAAAAAGGGTGGAAAACAAAATGGAGGTCTATCAAGATAGATGCAGATTCCATGATTCTCCTTGAAAGACCACCAGAAGCTGGGTCTGATGGTGCAATGTTGCGAAACCATCGACCTACTTGGGCATGCCAGAATAGTGCCAAATTAAGCATGCAGATTTATACCTTTCAAACGTATAGTATTTTCACACCTTTCTTCTCAAGTGTTTAATATATATATATATATATGAACAGCATGTATGCTCTCCTGACACAAAGAAGATTACGCTGGCTCGGAAATGTCACCCGCATGCCAGATGGTAGAATCCCGAAAGATATCTTAAATGCTGAGCTTGTGGAAGGAGTTAGACCCAAGGGCCGCCCAAGACTAACATATAGAGATGTCTGCAAGCGAGACATGAGAGCCACAGGCATCAGCGAAAGTATTTGGGAAAACATAGCCAAAGACCGGAGTGCATGGAGTCAGACTGTGCGTGCTGGGACAACCCTTGCTGAGAACAAAAGAATTGAAGCGGCCTTAATCAAGAGGGAAAAAGAAAGCTGCCCTATCCCCTATCCCTGAATCAGAGGCATACACATGTACGAATTGTGGCAAAGTCTGCCGTTCTAGAATTGGCTTGATTAGCCACATCAGATTCTGCCCCGTCTCAAGATTAAGCCAAAACCAGTGACTCATTTGGCGCATCCATTGCCTTTCGAGACAAAAGGAGCCATATATATATATTCGGAATGTTTAATGTCATGCCTGGTCGTGCGGTTTGTGCACTGGACTGTCGTTCGGATTTATCGACGGTTGAGGGTTCAAACCATGCCCACTCCCATCCCCCGTCGTCCTGCGGGAGGTTTGAACTAGGAAGTAAACTATCTTCAACCCTGAAGGAACATCCAAAACATGTCAAACAGTTTACAAACAAAACAAACAAACATTTATCAGCACCGAAAAGTACGAAAAATCCCAATTCATTAAGAGCTGCTTTGCATGTGTGTGTGTGTGTGTTGTGTTGCTTGTAATTGCATCTATATGCCGAGGTCGACGATTGTTTGTTATGTAATTACGTGCTACCTTACATTCGATGAATCTAGATTATATAACTATTGAGATATAATTCATATGTGGTTGATCTTCCGAGAACTATATTTCTACATGGATAATAAAGATTATTATTATTATTATTATATAATTAAAGTTAGTTCCCTTTCCAGACCTTGCGATCTATGGTACAGATAATGTTAAGGTCATCTGTTTCTTTGGCCAGCGGTTAACGAGCAGGGTGTTATGTGGCCAGCACAAGGAACAACCGCCTTTACTTTCCACAACTAAAGTGAACTCATGGGCGCCCTAAAAAATCCCAAAATTCAAAATCCTTTACCGAGATTCGATCCCAGGACCCCAGGTTCGGAAGCCAAACGCTTAATCACTCAGTCATAGCACCCCTCCTCTCCCAAGAATATTTTTTGACACACCCACTAAGAAGTAGAAAGTAATTCGAAAATGAAATGAAACAAATCTTATATCAGTCTTTTAGAAGGTAAGATGGTGGATACGTGTAAGGTAAGTTAAGTCTATATCGCAAGATTTCTTTTATTCAAATTTCGACCTAGTTTCCGTTTTCTACAGGGTGTGTCCAAAAAAAGAAATCACAGATAACATTGTTAAATGATAACATTTTGTCCAACTTTAATGATGAAGTTTTCTGGTCCACAATGTTTAAAAAGAAAAGTGTTACCTTGGGCAAACATAATTATTGCTATTCATAAAAACAGGCTCGGCAACTTAACAAGGACAGGTCTTCAGTCACAGGACATCACAAACACATAAAAACAAGGTGTGTCCTCTTCATAACAGTTTCTACTTGAACTCCTAGAGCTTGGCGGAGGTTTATTGGTTAAAACGTAGTCTAGTTCTCAACAGTGCACAACTTTGAGTGCACCTTGTGCACACTGAACCGCGGTGATTATGGCATGGTTATAACAATATATATATATATAAGCCGGACATTACCCGCTGCCTGCGGACCATAGCTTGTGTTTATTAATCTAGTGGATTGGATTTAGATGTATGTTAAACTTAGCTAATGATTCTTTCAAATTTTTCTTTTTCGCTACGAAAATAAAAGTAGGTTTGCGAAAACGGGTTTACCCGAAGCCGATACATTCCTATCTATTAAAAAAACGAAACAAGCGGTAGATCAGCGGTTTTCAAACTTTTTAGCTCCGCGACCCCCTAATACAATTTTAAACTAGACGGCGACTCCCGCCATAAAATCTTTTTCGTTCATTGGGTTAGGTAAATGGGATTTAGCTAGGGTTAAAATTTTTCTTCACGACGTGATTAGATCATCTCCATAGAAATGTTTCGTCCCACAATGGTGTTACGACGCATTTGATGGACAGTAATTTCGGTTGTTGAAAAAGTATACTGCAACAACGAAGATGTGGTCCGCAAAAAGTATTTTCGAATCACAATTGTAAAAAAAAGAAGAAAGAAGTGACTACCTACAACAATCACGTCTCCTTCGTATCCCCTGGCTATAGGTCAGTGAACTTAATTCTATCTTTGTTATTTACACTTTTCATTTTATTGATGCTTCACGATCGTTTCAAAATTTGTGTAATGATAATATAATCTAAATAATTGTCCAATCCTACGACAACTACAATATAAATGTATTTCGACTATAGAACAAATATTGTTTGTTGCACCACGTTAGACACACACACAATTTATTTTGTTAAAAATTTGCGATGACAATAGCCCTCCCCCCCTCCAAAAAAAAAATTCAATTTTTCGATGGTCTTTTCGGCCCCTCACAAATCGTCATTCGACTCCTATAGGGGTCGCGATCCACAGGTTGAGAACCCCTGCGGTAGATGAATAGGATATAAAGTACAATTAAAACGGGTTTACCCGATTTGTTAAATGAACGAGATTATAAAGTACATCAGGGTGTCTTAATTCGCACATATATGGAACGAATTTATGTAAAAATGCTTTTGAAACACAAATTTGAAGGTTAATTTTATTAAATAATGAAATCAATAGACTATCTTTTGTATTTTCATGTGTCAAAGTAAAAAAATATCTGCGCCACGTGTAGTTCTTAAAATTAGATCTAGATCCTTTGGATCTTTTCTCATGATAATATGGCCTAGATCGATGAAGTTATAATGCTTTCATAGAGATGATCAACTTTGTTTTTTTTTGAGGGTCTTATGTTTGTTTTAGGTCTACAATACATACACTACGGTCTCTGTTAGTACCTGCAGTTTTATTAAGATTGGTCTAACTGTTTTGATTTCTATTCGTCACATTCGTCACATACATACATACACGCATACGCCTTACTTTCTACTTTATAGTATAGATAATTATAATTATAATATATTATATATATATATATACAGAGAGAGAAAGAGAGGGGACATATATAATTATATATATATATATATATATATATATATATATAAAGAGAGAGAGAGAGGGGGGGGGCGAATAAATTGGTCAATAGATAGATAGATAGATAGATAGATAGATAGATAGATAGAGAGTATAGATAGACTGACAGACAGATATACAGACAGACGGATAGACATATACTTGAAATAGTTATAATTAAAACATTGTAAAAAAAATCATTGTGGCATTGATATTAGAGCAGCCAATCCTCAATTATTCATTCAGTGCCATAACTATAAACGTGATGGTTTCCGTTTTGATTAGGTCTGAACATTTAAGGATGTTCAACACACTGACCGGTAACTGTGTAGCTTGGGGGCCGAGTTGCGAAGCAGTCTGCTTCCGAACAGATGGGGTCTTGTTTGAATTCCAATCAAAGCTGGGATTTTTTAAGAGTCCATTCAACTCTGAGTACATGACAGATGTTGAAGAAGCAAATACCGTTGGTATTTGTACAGGACGCATGTATATATATATATTGGCCTCCTTCAGTCGTAGAACGACTATGATTCATCTCGAACACTTTTTCATGTGACTTTTTAGGAGAGACACTCCTTCCACATATATTGCAGGTCAAGGTAGCTTTCGCTTTGGCCATTTTCCGTGTGGCACGCTTTTCTACAATAGCTAAGGCCCATGTTTTCTCGCTGTCCATAGCTTTATTGGTCACCGTCTCTCTCCAGCTAGTACGGACTAAGGCTATGTCTTCCCAATGGTCAGTATCAATGCTCACTGATTTTAAATCTCGTTTTATGACATCCTTGTTAGCCAACGGCCTTAGAAACAGATGACCTTTGCGTCATCTGGACCTATAGATGGCTAGTTCAGTAAGGAGTATTTTTTTTTAGTTTAATGAGCTATCTTTAGAGCCAACGCTTTCTATTCATTCGAATCATTTTAAACACAGGAGAGTCTACAGTCTACAGACCTTGATGCAGTGGATATAATTCTACCCATTTTAAACACAGGAGAGTCTACAGTCTACATACTTCGATGCAGTGGACATCATTCCACCCATTTTAAACACAGGAGAGTCTACAGACTTCGATGCAGTGGACATCATTCCACCCATTTTAAACACAGGAGAGTCTGCAGTCTACAGACCTCTATGCAGTGGACATCATTTCACCCATTTTAAACACAGGAGAGTCTACAGACTTCGATGCAGTGGACATCATTCCACCCATTGTCCAACATTAAACATAGGAGAGTCAACAGTCTACAGACCTCGATGCAGTGGACATCATTCAACCCATTGTCCAACATTAAACACAGGAGAGTCTACAGTCTACAGACCTCGATGCAGTGGACATCATTCCACCCATTGTCCAACATTAAACACAGGAGAGTCTACAGACCTCGATGCAGTGGACATCATTCCACCCATTGTCCAACATTAAACACAGGAGAGTCTACAGACCTCGATGCAGTGGACATCATTCCACCCATTGTCCAACATTAAACACAGGAGAGTCTACAGTCTACAGACCTCGATGCAGTGGACATCATTCCACCCATTGTCTAACATTAAACACAGCAGAGTCTACAATCTACAGACATCGATGCAGTGAACATCATTCCACACATTTTAAACACAGCAGAGTCTACAGTCTACAGACCTAGATGCAGTGGACACCAGGTGGGAAAGCGAGCTTCAGACGTTACCAGTGGCAGAGCTTTATGTAGAAAGCTTGCCGCCCAATGACTAATACTCCTTCTTCCTTAGTGCTATCAGACGATGGAATTGGTTGCCTGAGCCAGCCAGGAAAACCAATTACTTGGCAGAATTTAAGTCATTGGTTAACATGTATGACTAAATCGAATTAGGAACACGCGTAGGGCGTAATCATCTTTTTTTAAAGTAACGCCTGTATAAGATGCATGCATGACGCGTAGGACGTAATCATCTTCTTTTTTGAAGTAACGTCTGTATTATATAAGATAAGAGAAGATAAGATAAGATAAGTAATAGTCGTTCTACGACTTGAGTCTACAACAACTATCTATGAGCTCAAATGAATTACTTATCTCTGCCTTACCTACAGCATCAGCGTCCACGAATGGTAGTCCAACACTCAGAACAATTAACAAAACCATCCACGAACAATGAATTGATAAAGAGTCCATGTTGAGCCCTGACCTAGACAAGATGAAAAAAAAGTTATTAAAAATTGTAATATACAATGTACAGCAAGTACCGAAAAAAAAAATAATTTTAATTATACATCTCTAGAAGTTTTTAATTGGTTTGTAAATCGAAATCTTACGAGTCAAACAACTGTTAATTCAAAAGTTCAGAGAACAGAAGCAACTCTATATTTTTTTTTTTAATTCAAACCCGCATAGAGATTGATTCGGTTATAAGTAAGGAATTAGGCTTGTTATCTGTGACTACGCCTAAGGTACATAAATTCAAAAAAAAAAAAAGGGCGTGTGTTTGTGGTGGGGAGGGAGAGTTTTAATGTGTATAGTTGGCTATCGTAATGGCGTCATTCTGGTGCTATCATTTAATAATGTTATTGTTTTAGATCCCTAATACATAGTGTATAAGCGATGAATAAAAAATGCGAAAAGAGTGATTTTGTTATATAGAAAAATGAACTTATCGCCACTGTTTACAAAGATATTAAATCTGTACATTCCAGGTTCTCGACTTGTTTTTCCTATCTATAAAGTTTAATCCTAAAATAACTTACTTACAAATAGATAGGAATGAGTTGATCACAGTCCTAACAACTAGACACTATCGCTAAGCCGATCCTAAATAATGGTAGGGTTCCTTTTACTCTCTATAACTCTCCCTCTCTCTCTCTTTTTTCTCTCTCTCTCTATTTCTCTTTTCTCTCTCTCTCTCTCTCTCTCTCTCTCTTTCTCTTCCTCTCCATTGCTTTTCTATCTCCTCTTACTATATCTATCTATTAATGACTATAGAAGAAGAAATGGAAGATTTTGGATAGAAAGTAAGAAAGATAAACTCACGTTTAATGAGCGTGACGCTGTAAGTGAAACTATTTCGTTTTATCAATTTAAAAAAAAAACATCAACGGCACTAGGTCATCAAAGCGTTGATAATAATTGAACTTTTCTATAACTTTTCGGAGACGCGGTGGCTGAGCGGTAAAGCGCTTGGCTTCTGAACCGGGTTCCGGAGTTCAAATCCTTGGTGAAAACTGGGATTTTTTATTTTGGGATCTTCGGCCGCCTCTGAATCCACCCAGTTCTAATGGGTACCTGAAATTAGTTGGGGAAAAGAAAAGACGGTTGGTCGTTGTGCTGGCCACATGACACCCTCGTTAACCATATGCCACAACAACAGCCCTATATACCAGAAGTTCTGAAAGGGAAACTATACAGCAACCATCAGCAGTCTAATTAACTTTGCTATCACCAGCTGATATGATGATACTTCACTGGCACATAGACTAAATAGACTAATTAACAAGGTAACGAAGACAGTTTGTGTGGAAACACAAACTCAAAATCGGCCCCCGATGTGGGTCCACCCAGGTAGGTAAAAAGCAAGGTTTCAATATTTTCAGAAAGAACATCAGAATGAAATTCTATCAAAGACAAATGACAGAGAAGAATGGAGAAAGAATGTAGACAGATCTTGTGTGGTGTCCCACCGGTTCACCAAGGTATAGGTGAAAGTGAATGTGAAGTTTGACGTGAACCTGGCCTAACTGATGTCTTATAATGATGATCTAAATTAGCGGTTCTCAACCTTTTAAGCTTGGCGACCCCTTTTTACAATCCCCCACTCTGACGCGACCCCCCTCCACACACACACACATACAGCAATAGAAGAATAGACAATAACAATCCATATTTTCGATGGTCTTAGGCGACCCCTGGCAAATCGTCAATCGACACCCAAGGGGGTCGCGACGCACAGGGTGAGAACCCCTGATCTAAATTATTTATTTTTTTCATGGTGTGTAAATCCAGAGCCTTAAGTAAAGAAAAAAAAAAGCATATCCGAAAAAAGAGTTACTTTAATTAAGTCTTCCATTGCAATATAGAATGGCTGCAGTCCACGCGATAATATGAAAAACTACTTATTAATTGTTGTTTTAAATTATGTTCCATTTATAGATTTTTCTCTTTAAAAAAAATATTAAACATTTTTTTAACAGATGTAGCTCATTGAATAAAACATTCCCAATTTAAAAATAGAATTTTTTACAAAATAACGTTTGACAAAAAATCTAAAACCGTTTGCATAAATGTGTTTAAAATGTGGTTCATTGACATCTCCCTTACTAAATAGCCTCCTGTGTTTGTTACTATTAATAGTGAATAGTTGTAAAACTAGTGTATTTTTATGAAAAACTGTTTGCATAGATGATTAAAAAAAATAATTTTTGCTAAGAAAAAAGTAGCCGTTGCATCAGAACTTTGAAATGTCTAAAATATCACGATGTCGGATTTTTCACTATCTTTTCTAGTTTACGAGATCTAAACAGGACGGACGGATAGACAGACTACGCAAAACTAATAGCGTCTATTCCCCTTTCGGAGGCTGCTAAAAAAGCATCGTATATCACTCAAACACAGCTACCATTTCTTGAAGATCTTTTTCATGAAATATGCCTTTCCAAAACACACACGATTCTTATAGACAACCTGCACCTATTAAACTACTGGACGAAGTGGTCGTCTCCTTTCCATTAGGACTAAAACAGAAAAATTTTAAAACTTCTTTATCCCACTTTCGGTCAAAGTGTTACAAGATCAGCTGTCGTCATCGAGAAGTACATAGAAGTCTTATTCATAAAACGATGGTTGTGAGTGTGTATGTGTTTCGTGTGTGAATGTTGTTCGTATTTGCATCTATATTGTTATTGTTACAGTAGCTACGCTGAGGTGGTAAAAATGTAGTCAAACTGAATTTCCATTTGACTGGATAAAAAAGAAATTATCTGATAAGTAGCAATCCTCGTCGTTAGAAATAACAATATTTACAGGTAATAGTTAATATATCACGTTAAATACTAATAAGTACTATTGTTGGCCTCCTTCAGTCGTAGAACGAATGTGGCTCAGTTCGTCAAGCACTTTTTCTCGGGATTCATTTCCGCCCATACACAATGCAGGTAAAAGTGACATTTGCTTTAATTGTAAAGGAAGCAGCCATTTTTCTTTTGGCTCGTTTATTTATCGAGAGCTGAAAAACCTTTGAGGGTGCGGTGGCTGAGTGGTTAAGCGCTTGGGTTCTGAACCTGGGTGCCTGGGTTCGAATATCGGTGAAGACTAGGATTTTTAGGATGCCCCTGAGTCTTATCCAGCTCTAATGGGTACCTGACGTTAGTTGGAGAAAGTAAAGGCGGTTGGTCGTTGTGCTCGCCACATGAAACCTTGCTCGTTAACCGTTGGCCATAGAAACAGATGACCTTAACATCATCTGCCCTATTGACCGCAAAGTCTGAAAGGGGAGCTTTTCTTTTTTGAGAAACAATTTTGAGTTTGTTTTTTTAAATTGTACATAGTTTTTTATAATCGTCCTCTTTGTCCACATAGTGCAGTCTTCGGCGATGTTTTCCCTGTAGTCAACATCGATTTCCATCGCTTTGAGGTCAATAAGGGGTGAAATATTTCCCGTGGCTACGCAGCCGCAGATGCGGCCTACATTGTTAGCCATATTTAGAGCAGACATAGCCATTACCGAACTTATTATAATTCATCATTTATCTGTATTCTTATATTCACTAGTATGTTGGAGATTTCCACGGAGATACTAAGACAATGTCAAGGACGCTAAATCGAATTAAATATAGCCAACTAAATAAAAGCTACAAAAGGGAAGCACTCAAAAAAATGTGATTCTAGAGAACACAAAAGTGAATAAAAAATAATCACATAACTTAAAAAAATATTACTTAATCCACGCTTTCTTTATTTTTTATCTATCTATCTATCTATCTATCTATCTATCTATCTATCTATCTATCTATCTATCTATCTATCTATCTATCTATCTATCTATCTATCTATCTATCTATCCATCTACCCGAAACGAAATATGTATTTATGATAAATAAGCATTTTGAGAAATCGAAGAACGTATTTAACTCATATTAAGTTTGATTAAAAACTGTGCTCTCTTTAATATAATTTAGTACTATATATCGAACCGTTGCGATGACACATCTGTCCTATAATAGCCTTAGCCTTCCTGTCACCGGCCGGCTTTGGTAGCTCATGTATCGAAGATCAAACACGATTAAGTTTATGAGCTAATTAATAGAAAATGACCCTTCATTGCATGACACCAGCGCGCACGAATACACAGACATAAGGATCTATATCGCTCGTAGACTGGGTACTGATTAATGCATGGGAAAGGGGGGGGGAGGGGGTCTTCGTCTTACTCAAGTCCACATTTCACTTATGTCCACATCTACGCGTGAGAGGATACATTAAATACAAGTCCGGCAAGATTAAGGATGTCGACCGACACATCCATTTTTTTATCTATCTATCTATCTATCTATCTATCTATCTATCTATCTATCTATCTATCTATCTATCTATCTATCTATCTGTCTGTCTGTCTGTCTGTCTGTCTGTCTATCTGTCTGACTGTATCTATCTATCTATCTAAAGCTTCTAGGCCTATCTATCGATCTAGGCCGATCTATCGATCTAGGCCGATCTATCTATCTATCTTTCTATCTATCTATCTATCTATCTATCTATCATTATTCTCTCTCTTTCTCTCTCTCTCTCTTTATATACATATATATATATATATATATATATATATATATATATATATATATATATATATATAGAGAGAGAGAGAGAGAGAGAGAGAGATTTATAGTTAGACACTGTACTCTTGTGATATGACCTGACTTTTTTTCAACTTTTAATCTACTTAGTACATTTCGCAACAAAAACATATACCTTCAGCTTAGGTACAGGAACTCTCTGTCGGTCCTGATAAACAGTTGACATGAATGTGGATATTTGTGTATAGTGTTGATAATGTAAGAAATCACAAGTGATGTTATATGTTATGGCTCCAAGAACAAAGTGTAAAGCCTGTAGACTTTGAGAGCTGTAGGGGTGGGAATGTTATCAGAGAATAGGCACTGATCACTGGGTTACTTTAGACATTGTTCTTATAATAGTACAGACTTAAGAATAGGCTTGTTTGTTTTTTTTTACAGGAGGCATGCCTTTGTTAAGGGAACAAACTGTATATGTAAATAAAGGGGCATAATTTTAGCTGACCGTTTCTTGACCGACTTAAATAGTGAATGTGTGTTGGTCTTTAGAATAAACGAACTCTCTAGAACATTGCTCTAAATTGTTTAATGTGTTTATCACTATTACTCTATCTCTAATGCTTATAATATGAAAGGCCAATAGTTTGATTTATTTCCCTTGGGAAGGGGTTAATATTGTAGTGATGAGTACTACGTCATTTGTTGTTGTGTAGACGGAGTTGGCTTTTATTATGTATAATTACACATTTTACTTAAGAGTACTTGTCTATTTGTCTGTCCGTCCGTCCGTCCGTCCTGTTCGGTTTCAAAAAACGTGTAAAAAATTTTTCTTTTCAGCAGTAGCACTCAAGCGCACGCCAAGAAAGAGACAGTTGCATACAATCAAAGGCATGGATCACTCTGTTCCATTTCCATTACACCGCCAGTGTACAGCACATCTACAATAAAGAAATGCCCTTTTGTCTTAGTGAACTGACCATCCCATATGCCCCTCAGAGAACTCAAGGCTTCTAGTGGTGCCACGTTTCTCTTTCAAAAGTTATGGCCTGCGGGCTTTTTCTGTGCACGGGCCAAAGGTTTGGAACTCACTCCCCATTGATCTCAGACAGAACATGCTTCACTACATTTAAGAAAAACATTAAGACCTATCTTTCGAAAACATTTTCAGATTTATTTGCCATTTTAGCTCTCGTGTTGATGTTTGTAATGCTATCACAGCGCCTTGAGACTTACCATTTTGTTTGTTAACAGCGCTCTATAAAATAAATTATTATTAATATGCACTTTGTGCACAAGACACTAAACAAAACCGCTGTTTTTATTCTTCAGAATTATGAATAATATATATATATATATATATATATATATATATATACACATATAATCATAATTTTTCCACAATCCCTTCATTAATGCTCTGTAGAGTTGTGGTATATTGGATTGTTCATTTGAACTAGATTGAACAACAACAATAACAAATCTCCTAGGAAGGGGAGGTAATCTGAAGGAAAGATCATGAACGCCATCGGGTAACAACAGTGTGAGGGAGGGCAGTGAGGGCGCAGGGCAGCAGTGCAGAAATACATATCCACGAGCTTTCTAGAGCATGCAGGGCTTAGTTGGGGAGTGTCAGTTACCACTTTGAACAATATCAGGTCACACTGTGTGAAACTGTGTGTGTGTGAGATAGTGTATGTGTGTAATAGAGGCATTGTGTGTACGGCATTTAATGCGTGTGTGTATTAACCTTAAACGACATAATCACCTAGATTTAAAAAAAAAAACATGTTTGGTTAAAAAGAGACGGTGGAATAGCAAGAGTGATACGGAAAGAAAGTAAGACAGATTTACCTTGAGAGACATGCCTGTAAATTGAAATGATGACTCAAGACTTACATATAAAAAGAAGATTCTAGATCATAGGGGGGGGGAGGGGCAGTTAAAAAAAAGGCAGAGGCCGCTATAACGCCTGTTCATGTATCAAACATCCTGTTATAATTAGCATTTAGTTGTCAGTTGCGTGCAGGGAAGTGTGGACACACGGGTCTAACTTTCTAATAGAAAACCTTCTATAACGTTGCTTTTTTTTGTTTTCTTCTGCGAGCTAAAGCAATGAAAGTTCTATTGAAAGTTCTATTGAAAGTTCTATTGAAAGTTCTATTGAAAGTTCTATTGAAAGATCTATTGAAAGTTCTATTGAAAGTTCTAATGAAAGTACTATTGAAAGTTCTATTGAAAGTTCTATTGAAAGTTCTATTAAAAGTTCTATTGAAAGTTCTATTGAAAGTTCTAATGAAAGTTCTAATGAAAGTTCTATTGAAAGTTCTATTGAAAGTTCTATTGAAAGTTCTATTGAAAGTTCTTTGTAGAGGACAAGAGTGGACTGACTATGTATAGAACAAGAGTAGACTGGCTGTGTAGAGGACAAGAGTGGACTGACTTTGTAGAGGACAAGAGTGGACTGACTTTGTAGAGGACAAGAGTGGACTGACTTTGTAGAGGACAAGAGTGGACTGACTTTGTAGAGGACAGGAGTGGACTGACTTTGTAGAGGACAAGAGTGGACTGACTTTGTAGAGGACAAGAGTGGACTGACTTTGTAGAGGACAAGAGTGGACTGACTTTGTAGAGGACAAGAGTGGACTGACTTTGTAGAGGACAAGAGTGGACTGACTTTGTAGAGGACAAGAGTGGACTGACTTTGTAGAGGACAAGAGTGGACTGACTTTGTAGAGGACAAGAGTGGACTGACTTTGTAGAGGACAAGAGTGGACTGACTTTGTAGAGGACAAGAGTGGACTGACTTTGTAGAGGACAAGAGTGGACTGACTTTGTAGAGGACAAGAGTGGACTGACTTTGTAGAGGACAAGAGTGGACTGACTTTGTAGAGGACAAGAGTGGACTGACTTTGTAGAGGACAAGAGTGGACTGACTTTGTAGAGGACAAGAGTGGACTGACTTTGTAGAGGACAAGAGTGGACTGACTTTGTAGAGGACAAGAGTGGACTGACTTTGTAGAGGACAAGAGTGGACTGACTTTGTAGAGGACAAGAGTGGACTGACTTTGTTGAGGACAAGAGTGGACTGACTTTGTAGAGGACAAGAGTGGACTGACTTTGTAGAGGACAAGAGTGGACTGACTTTGTAGAGGACAAGAGTGGACTGACTTTGTAGAGGACAAGAGTGGACTGACTTTGTAGAGGACAAGAGTGGACTGACTTTGTAGAGGACAAGAGTGGACTGACTTTGTAGAGGACAAGAGTGGACTGACTTTGTAGAGGACAAGAGTGGACTGACTTTGTAGAGGACAAGAGTGGACTGACTTTGTAGAGGACAAGAGTGGACTGACTTTGTAGAGGACAAGAGTGGACTGACTTTGTTGAGGACAAGAGTGGACTGACTTTGTAGAGGACAAGAGTGGACTGACTTTGTAGAGGACAAGAGTGGACTGACTTTGTAGAGGACAAGAGTGGACTGACTTTGTAGAGGACAAGAGTGGACTGACTTTGTAGAGGACAAGAGTGGACTGACTTTGTAGAGGACACGACGTTACTTTAAAAAAAAAAAAAGATAATTACATACAACGCATTTCATGTGTCAATCTAGTTACGGATGTTAATCAATGTCTTAAACTATGCCAAGTCGTTGGTTTTCATGTCTGATTCAGGCAACCATTTCCATGCTATAATGATACTAGGGAAGAAAGAGCATTTGTACGAACTTTTTCAAGCGTATGGAAATGTGCCTCTATCTTTTGTGTCTTTCTAAATAATATTTTTATAAATACGCTTGAAAAAAATTGACATTAATCCTGAAACTCTCTACTTTCTCCCCCCCCCCCCCCCCCCCCCATGAAACTTCGCAAAACAAAATCAATAGGTCAAAATATTTCTAATCACACAGATTTATTATTGTTAGTCTAGATGAATTAGAAATTTAATTACATGACTGGTCCAACATAAATTAAACAACTACCCTTACAATTTTAAACTTTTTTTTTTTTTAAATAATTTCTTGTTTCTTCTAAATTGTAAAGCATCCAGCCAACCAATCAACAGAAAGCTTGGAGAAAAATTGGGAAACCCGAGACACAAGTTTTTAAAGCTGTACTCTAAAACTCTTGTTTACAATAAATAATACTGTATTGTAACTGACTCAAGATCTGTACTACACTTGTTCAAGGACTTGTCTTTATTAAGTAAAAGTTAACTAAACTACCGCATTTTAGACCTTACCACCTGAGGAAGTGGATAATACAAGTGTCATCTGTTTCTATGGCCAAGGATTAACCAGGGTGTCATGTGGCCAGCACAACGACAAACATATTTTTCACCCAACTAAATGTCAGATACCAATAAGAGTTGCGTGTCCTAATAAAGAATATCCCTAAATAATAAAAAAAAGCCAGTCTTTACCGACATTCAAACCCAATACTCTTCGATTCAGATTTCAGCTGGTTCATTTCTTGAAAACCTCTTGTTTGTCTAACACAGGGGTTCTCAACCTGTGGGTCGCGACCCCTTGGGGGTCGAATGACGATTTGCCAGGGGTCGCCTAAGACCATCGAAAATATGGATTGTTATTGTCTATTCTTCTGTTGCTGTATTTGTGTGTGCGTTTGGGGTGGGGGGTCGCGACAGAGTGGGGGATTGTAAAAAGGGGTCGCCGAGCATAAAAGGTTGAGAACCGCTGGTCTAACAAATGGTGTATTAATCTTTTTTTTTGTCTGTGCGTGTTCGTATGGTTGTTTATATGTAGTGTCGTTACACTGCCCCTGTAAATTGTGCTTTTAGTTATTAGTCGTTACTGAATGAGCTCTGGTCAAAAACTTTACAATAGAAAGGAGGTCTGCATCTATATGTACGAGAGATCTATTGAAAACTTTAGTCAAATTCAGCGCGGTGACTGAGTGGCTAAGCGCTTATCTTCCGAACCTGGGTCCAAAGTCTAGATATTTTGGATTTCGTGATTATTAGGGGGGCCCCTGAGTCCACCCAACTCTTATGGGTAACTGACTTTAACTAGGGAAAGTAAAGGTGGTTAATTGTTGAGCTGGCCACATGACACCCTGATTGTTAGCCGTTGGCGAAAGAAACAGATGACCTTTAACATTATCCTATAGATCGCAAAGTCTGTAAGAAGTTCCCAGTGGCACAGCTAGGATGGGGAAGGGAAGGGGTGTTCCATACTGAAAATTCTCCCGTATCCCCACTTGAAGGGGCCCCCAAATGAGTGTCCTAATTTTGTTTTTACATTAAATATTACGCCATTATCCCTTATCATGATGTCGAATGTCAAAATGCAAGGGTCCCTAAAGAGGTCAAGGCCCCGGGCCCCCAAATCCCCCCCCTAGCTACACCACTGGGAACTTCAGTAACTTCCTTACGTCTTCGCCCCCTGAAAACATACTTCCTAATTGTCCCTATCAAGCTCTAAGTTACAATATCAAGTTACGTTCTATGAAACCTAAGGCTATGTCAATGGTTTTAACAAAGGGAGATAACAGAGAAATTGTTGATTACCTTTACAGCTGAACAAATCCTTAGTCAATCTCACACTTGAAATCTGTAACCTATGCTAGGAGTCGTTATCTTGAATTTTGTTTTATATTTTTAAATGCTACTGTTTTAAGTTGTCTGTGATATTAAAGAGTCCCACAGAATATCGAGGCCGATGTTCAAGTTCTTTTTTTTTTTGCACTACGATCGTAATGAAAAACAATTTCATTTTGTGTCCAGACTTTCCCGGTTCTCAAAGTATTGGAACAGGATACATGTAGGTTAAAATAAAATTCCCGATGGTAAAAAATATAATACAGTTTAGAAACATTTCAGGGGTTCAGGGGCGGACTGGATGTCAAAATCGAACCGGGCATTTCTATACAACCCAGCCCACAAATTCTACATCATATAATGGGCATTCATTTCTGTCATCAAAATCATTCTGTTAAGCTTGACAATGTATCGATATGCATGCATACAGTGAGCTCTTTATCTTTATAAGGAGTGTAGGCCTTATGTTGCGGTTTAATCGTCAAGTATGTACTAGCCATGAAAGGATGAAACCTACTAGTAGCACTGTCTATGGTTGAAGGCTATTACATTATATCGGAAAATGTGTTAAATTAAATTAGTATTTCACTGTAGAGTCTGTAAAAAATTTGTGTTTAAACACGATGTTCAGAGGGCCTTATTATAAGAGAATATTATACAAACTTTAACAATTTGATATGTGCCATAATAGCATCGTTGCGGCCATTTCGGTGGCCCTACCGGCCCATTTGGGTACCGGCCCACCGGGCATTTGCCCAAATTCCCATAAAGCCATTCCGCTCCTGATTGGGTGAGGCGAGGCCTTAAAGTATGTCTACGGGAAGTTATGCAATAGTCACTCAAGGAGGCGGAGCCTAAACACAGGAAGCACATAAAGTTGAGTGTCTAGATAGAATTTTTTAAAAATAATATTTTTTTTTCCGAAAAAGAAAGAAGATAGAGGAGAATAGGAATGGATAGTTGCACCCTTAAGTGTTTTATATTAAATTCATCTTGGTGAGAAAATGTTCAAGACTATTAAAGGATATAACAATACTGTTGAGATGTTATACAGTAAATAAATGCATGTGTTGATTCGCAAGGACAAACACATTACATCATTCTACATTCAAAGAGTCTTGATCCTAATTCTACCAATCCTTTCCACGCCAAACCTGAATACGGACCAACGACAGCCTTGCCCGCTTCGCTCCAGGTCCAAATTACAGTCTTCACGCAGCACAAAAGACGGCTCCTTAGTTCGCAACAATGCATGATTCTTCTATTCACTTAATACACTGTTCTTTCCTCTAATACAGCGTCTTCCTGTTCTGATTGCAATAGCGCACTCGTACGCACCACTAGCTCTGGTACAAGGCACACAATAATAATCTTTATTTTAAAAAATGTGTCTTACATTGTCGTAAATTACACACAGAAGCACAAAGAAATTAATCCCCTACAGTGCACAGAAATATACGTTCTTGCCACAGTTTCACTATAACCTTCAACCTGAAGTTAACAGTTGGATTTATATATTATATATTTTTATATGTATATATATATGTATATATATATATGTAAATGTATATATATTTATGTACACATATATATGTATATATATTTATGTACACATATATATGTATATATATATTTATGTACACATATATATGTATATATATTTATGTACACATATATATGTATATATATTTATGTACACATATATATGTATCTATGTATATATATATATATATATATATATATATATATATATATAGATGTATATATATAGATGTATATATATAGATGTATATATATATATATGTATCTATATATGTACGTGTCTGCATGTGAATATAAATGTGTATGAGTACACCTTCGAATAAGAATATATATGAATATATATATATATCTGTGGCATTTTACGTCTCGAGAGACGATCTTTTCCCTTTGCAACTTCTTGTGTGACTAAAGAGGCCAATGCTTGATACACAGCTGCGATCGCAGGTTGGGCATATATAATCACCAGGCGCCGTTGCATTTTCACCCTTCTTGCTGCTTCTGTTGTGTATGACATCTGCAATCTTTGACCCTTCCTTTATGCTCTCTCTCCATGAGGATCTGTCCAGTGCCACCTCTTCCCAGTTGCCAGTGTCGATTTTGAAGAGCTTCATGTCGCGTTTGCATACATCCGTATACCGTAAACGTATATATATTCGAAGGGTTTGTTGAAGACATGCGCAGAAGACGAAAAGAAAAGAATAGATCCCCATCAGACAACGGCTTTGTCTTCATCAGTTGTGGGAAAATATGCAGGTCGCAACTGGGTTTTAATAGCCCTGTGAAACACGGCACTCGTCCGTAATTTTCCGATTCGAAGACATTGCCATTGTGCATACTAATATATAATGATGATGTTAGATACACCTAATCAACGTGAACAAGATACAGTAGAAATATAATACACAGTGTGATACTGGAAACATTAACTTCATAATATTAAACTTCAATACATATAATTACTTGATACAGACATTCTATAACTACTTCTCACATATGAAGTTTACGAAACTTCTCATAGGACAGCTCTTCTCTGACTCTTAGACTGAGTGTATACGAAACTTACTGCCTTCTCTTTTAAGTGGACTGTCTTAACTAAATGTCTATTAGCTTGACTGTCTTAACTACATGGCTATTAGCTTGACTGTCTTCCTACCGGCTTAACTATATGTCTACTAACTTATGGCTACTAGCTTAACTCTATTTCTATATGGCTACTAGCTTGACTCTCTCTGGAAACTGGAACAAACACAAAATAGAGCAGTGAGATTCAGAACAAACGAATATTCACACTTAACTAGAGTAACACCTGTAGTAAAATCACTAAATTTAGAAAGCCTTCAGGATAGAAGACTTAAGAGTAAAGTAGCAATTATACATAAAACACTGAACCATAATTTTCAGATACAAAAACAAAATTTAATAAAATACTCAGAAAGACACAAAGAAAAAGGCACATTCCTCGTCCCATATGCTAGGACAAATTTGTACAAAGACTCATTCTTCCCTAATTTTATTAGAGCATGGAATGGGTTGCCTGAGCTAGCCAGGAAAACCATTGACTTGGCAGAATTTAAGTTATTGGTTAATATGCATGACTGAATGCATGACGCGTAGGACGTAATCATCTTCTTTTTTGAAGTAACGTCTGTATTATATAATATAAGATAAGATTAACTGTCTTAAATCTCGTTCACCCGTACTTCCGGTCATCTCATAGCCAGTGTCCACATGTTTCCCCTTTCATGCCCTACGTTCAACAAATTCATAATTAATATAATAAGATAAAACAACATTACTGTTTCACCAGTGACGAAAATGTATTCAGAACAACGTCTTGTATCACTTTTGTAATGCTAAAAGTGTCCGTAGCTTTAAACAATATGTTTTAAAAGGAAGTTAATTTGTATTCATAAGCTGTCAGAAAAGGGTGAGTGTTAAAACCTCTAAAGATTTGATTCTATCGCTGTGCCTACATTTCCTGATCATAAGGTGGAACGAATGCGTCGTTTGAGAACCTCTCATGGACTTCGTGACTGTATTTGTGCTCAAGTCGTTTGCAGGTAAGCAATTCTAATGTGGACCACAATTAAAATGTTTCTGTTTTACTGACAACTGTACTCTTGACTTTCGCTTTTTTTTTTTTTTAGGACACAGCGACACACACACTCGCAACACAGACCACACATACCACCACTACTACACACACACACATACACTCGCAACACAAACACATACTCCTCCACACACAAACACACACACACACACAAATACATTTCATGGTCACATGAGCAGACTAGCACAAAGGGAACACGAGTGAGAAGCTCGTTCTATCATTAGAGAATAGAAAGTGTTGCCTGAATCAGACAGAAAAAAACAACGATTTATGATTAACAAGCATGCATAGATTGACACATGAAATGTGTTGGACGTTACCATCTTATTATTAAAGTAACGTCTGTAGTATATAAGATAAGATATAGCCCGTGTTTGTAATGTAAATATGTTAATAAATACGACCTAGATATGCATATTTTTTTCCTTTGCCTTTCAATCAATCAATCAATCAATCCTACTTTGCTTTGATTTATTCACTGTGCTAGAGGGTGCATTTCGTTTAATAAAATTGGACATTGAATCGTCGACAATGCCAAGTTAAAGAAAAGGGACATTCTTTAACTTGTATTTAATATGCTAGCATTTATTCACTGGCTACGCTCGGCATTCTTATATAACTGTATCAGCAGCACCACCTGCAATACAACCCTCTCGTCCCATTACATTAATACTTCTCAATACATTGGTAATACTGACTAAGTATCCACATTTATTTGATCTTGTCCCGTGGATCGATACAGGATCTTTCAAAGCCGCTCTAAGATAAAGTACATTGGAAAACAACATGGCTTGGTGCTATATTTAACTCACGGTAAAACACGAGCAGGTTAAAGGGAGAGAAATTAACAAAGATTTGGTTAATACGATTAAAACTAGTGTTTACTACCAAATCTTAAATGAAAATCGCTAAGTATTTTATGTGCCTGTCACTAATAGACATATTTGCAGAGTTCAAATCAATTCAATCTGTCTTTCTGTCTGGTAAATAAGCTTGTACAAGTTATTTCTCCCGAACTCATTCTCGCATCAAGTTTTAAGCTAGTGCTCATTTGCATAGACAAGACATGAATCAATAAATAATTACAAATCATTTAGTTAGTTACTGGCAATTAGTTATTCTGTTTGATACCATCAAAGGAAATTATTCCTTCAGTATTCACAGCTACGGCTAAATATATATGGTTTCATCCCCCTAGTAGATCAAGTTATTTCTCTGACACCCATTCGCGGGTCAAGTGGAAATTTTGTACAATTAATTATTGAACGTAACAACGCATGGATTAATGTAAAAATTAATCAATGAATTATCATTTTTACGTCGAATAAGGGCAGTAACTTCTATATTATGGAGAGATATAGTTGTAAGAGAGGCTATCTTTACTTTAGTTAAGCCTTGTTTATATATATATATGTATTTTATTTTGCGTGTTGAAAAGAGATTTTAAAAGAACGATTACATTGACATGACCTAAAAATGTAAAATTAGAACATCTTATATACCTTGAACTGAAATGTTTTCTTTAAATACTAACCGTTGCATAATGACAATATACGCATATCGATAACCCATTTCAATTCACTAACACGTTTGTTCTAGCAATGATTAGATCAACAATTCAGATCTGAGACAGAGCTAAAGATTTAAACGTCTACAAATTACCATTTATAACGTTATCTGAAAATTACTCTTGTAATTGTAGAAAACAATTGTTTACACTATCCGCAGGTAATTACAAAGCTTGTATCAACTCAGTCTGTATGGTAAAAGGTGTGTACGCCTTATTTCTACCACACCCATTCTCCGATTAAGCTAAAACTGTGCTAAATTATTCATTGGCATAAACAAGACAAACCAATTTTTTTAAATTAAATTCAATTAGTCAATTAATAGCTGACGATTAATTATTCTGTTTGATACAAACAAGGGAAATCTTTCTTTTAATATTCACAGATACGGCTAAATATGTGGGGTTTCGCCCCCCTACCATATCCAGGTGGCCAACCTATGACGCATATTCCAAAAGTGGCGCATTGCACAATTACAAGTGGCGCATTTCTCCCCGTAAAAAATAAAATCAAGAAATGCAACAAAAAAAAAATGATAATAAGCAATTTTTGGAAAACAAAAAGTTTTACATGAATTTAATTTATTAGCTATTACGACGCCCAAATTGACCTACATGTTTATAAAAGTGATTAGCTCAAAAACATGTTTGTTTCATGTAGTTCTTTATATTCCAGAGCCATGATGACTACGCCTTATCTTCGTTACGACATTTTTATGTTACCTCTTTAAGCTTTTTTCGTATTAGAAAAAAATTGTTTTTTGTTCTTTAGTCAATCTAGGGAAAACACAGATGGTCAGACATATTTGAGGAAGCAAAGTCATATCTAGGAAATCATCAATTAAATAATGTTAACTAAAGTAAACTAAGCCATCAATGACTGGTAGAGTTACTGGAACTGTGATCTTGCCTATGCTGTCAGATACTGATGCCAGCAAGCATTTTCATTTGTGAAAAAAGACCAAAAACAAACTGAGGTCACGAAATGAACTCATAACATTAGAGACTTGGTGAAAACAAAGAACATTTTTAAAAACTTGCTAAAGCTAATTTTATTTAAAACTGCCAACAGTGTTCATTTAATTAGTCTAGAGGTCATACAGAAATAAGATTTATAAATACAAAACTCTAAATGTTTACAAAGAAATACTTTCGTTTTTGTTTTTTATAAAATCCCATTCTCTACTATACACAAATATGTACTAGAAACCAAATGTGTACAGATTAACATACTTTAAACGACTGAAATTTCTAAAATTTTAAGTGGCGCATCTGATTCAGAAGTGGAAACTCTTGGCACGTGCGACCAAAAGGTTGGCCGCCTCTCCCCTAGATAGTAGATCACGTTTTTTCTCCCACACTCATTCTCAGATCAAGTTAAAAATTTAAACATTTATTGTACCTAACAAAACATAAATCAATTAAAAAAAATAAACATTTAATCAATTAATTACTGTTAATTAATTATTCTCATTCTATTTGATATGAATAAGATATCTAATATGACATATCGAATAAGACAAATAACTTTTACATTATTAAGATATAATGTTGTAAGTGCGGAGTTCGTTCCCTTAGATAAGCTTTGTTGTTGTTTTTTTAAGGATTTTTGTATTTTGCTTATTTTCGGGCCGTTTGAACGTTCAGGACTGAAACCCTTCAAACTTACAATAGACTTAATGTACTTAACAACCATTTCATCATGCATCTAGTTCTATGATACACCACTATTTACACACACACACTGTACACACACATAATACACACACAGTACTCACAAACACATTACACACTAATTAAAAGCAACAATAGTCACACACTTAACCCTCACACACATTACACAACAAAACACACACACATTACACAACAAAACACACACACATTTTACATATCTCCCTTATTATGCACACACACACACTACTATTTACAGAAACACGCATTTCACTCATATTAAACACACACACACACACACTCTTCTTTCTGAAAGGATTCATTGTTTTTCTGCGTCACCTCTCTTGACCCTTGACATTTGTCCTTGGTTATAGATTAGAAGTCAGTATAACCTGAATATGTCATTTTAGCGCGAATTCATCGTGCGTTCATTTTGTTGAAATGTCTGTTGTTGTTTTTTTTTTGTAGCATCGCAATGTCTAAGACGGTGAATCCTTTACCTACGGCTCGCGGGAAATATGTCCAAAACTCGGTGCTGTCCGACCCGATCAAAATTTAGACCCACAGAGCAAACTGAATAGCATGCTAAGGGTTCTAATGTTGTTGTTTTCTCGCGTTGATGCGTCCCTCTACACGAGTGGGTAAAAGCTTGGACACCACTGGACCTTTAAATAGAATTCTTACTTAATAGCAGCAAAGAAAACGACTTTGTAAACATTACTTCCTCAGGCCTGGTTATTTCCGCGGATGGAGGGCTAACGTATCCAGAAAGGGATAAACATGACCCCAAAGAAGTGGACATCGATGTTGACTACTGGGAAAACATAGCTCTAAACAATACCGAGTGTCTAGTCTTTGCAGAGATTCGAACCCGAGACCCTTAGGTTCGGAAGCCACTCAGCCACCACAACCCATATAGAAATTAGCTGGACTGTAATAGAACTTAATTGTGCGTCACAGGTCTGTACGACGTGGCAACGAGCTATTGGTCTAAACTGCCCACAGGTTGTGACGTTGTAACGTTGGCCTCGACTGAGCACGCTGAGGAGAACAGAACACTTTTTTTTTCCTTGCCACAGTCTGCAGAACTTAAAACAACAATTAAAAAAGTAGTTTTTCATATTATCACGTGAACACAGCTTTCAGATGATGACATAGAAAACCAAAGGGGAAAAAATATTTTTTAAGGAAATGTTTTTTTATTGAGGATTTAAATAAGAGATTGACCCTTTACAAAACAATGAGATCAATTAGATATTCATTATAAGACATCAGTTAGGCTAGGTTCACATATAACTTCACGTTAACTTTCACCTATATTTCGGTCTGCTGCACCGCTGGTGCACCACACAAGATCTGTCAACCTTCTTTCTCCATTTTTCTCTGTCATTTACCTTTGATAGAATTTCATTGTAATATTCTTTCTGAAAATATTGTATCCTGCCTTTTTACCTGCCTGGGTGGACCACTTCGGGGGCCGATTTTGAGTTTGTGTTTCCACACAAACTGTCTTAGTAACCTTGTTTATTTCTAGAATCTTTTTAGCTTTTTTATGAATGTTGGTCTTAAACGTCTGCCCAAATGGGATTAATTTTTTATCAATGACCTTACAAGCTGCATTTAGGATTCTATGAAGTGTATTTTTTATTTTTAATATTCAGATTGCCATACCAGGCAGTGATATTCTAAAAAAACGAACTCATTTAAAAAACAAACTGTTTGTATGTTTCTTGTTTTAACAGGTATACATCTTTTGATATAACATGCGAAACTCGTGTACTAATTAGAGAAACCAAAAAAAAAAGGGAAGCGATAACTAGTTATAAGACATATTCTTCTCATAAGTATTATGTACGCGTTTAAATTCGTGTTTGCGTGTCACGCCTAATGAGATATACCTCTACCTCAAAGTACAGTTCTCAATCCATATGATTGATAGATAATAATGTGTTGAAACGCAGGATGCAGTCCACACACCGGCAAGTGAAAGCCATTGAATTTCATAACACGAAATGAGTGACGTCATCGACCCAGTAGATAAGACCCAAGGGAGAGAAGATACTATTATTAAATACAGAGTTAGATAAGATAAGGGGATGGGTTCGTTTGCTTATGGTGATCACGTGATCAAATATAATGACTCAGTGCAATAAGTATGGAGTAGGGAGGCGCGGTGGTTGAGTGGTGAAGAGCTGGAGTCTAAACTACACCTGACGTTAGTTGGTCTTTGTGCTGGTCACATGACACCTTCTTTAACCACGGCAACAGATGACCGTTGCATCATCAACCCTAGAAATCTTAAGGTCTGAAAGGGGAACACTAAGCAGGATGATTGTAACCGGATTTACACAGCACAGAGTAGTCACAGCACAACGTGCTGGACACATTGTTTGAAAGATGATATTGTCCTAGCAATGTATTCGCGAAGTTTAAACATTGCTCTCGGTCACACGCCACCCGCTGCACTGTGTCAACGAAAAAAATCGAGTTAAAAATCTGAAAATGTTAGATTGTAACAAATGTGTAAGAGATGGGTGGGGAGGGGGTAACAACAACAGCAGCAGCAGCAATGTAATTTTGTTACAAGGTAGTGAGTGATGAAATTGAAAAACAGGATGTAGTTTGACCCAGTGTTCTCTGTTATAATTAGATCTATAGTAGGGAAAAGAGTAGGGTTGAAGGTCAATGTAGGCCTATGTTCAAGAACATGATAGTCCACCCCTCCCCCCTTGTCTCCTTAAAAAAAAAAGGTATATTGAAGTTAAAGTGTGATAACAAACAAATCTATTCCCTCTTCATGGGACAAGTACATGATGGACCTTACATTGTCCTTTCACCTCATTAAATTGCACGTCATAGCACACAATTAGTGTTCATCCTCTTCAAACTAATAAGCCTCCATTCGATTCCTATTAGTCAACGGCCAGTTGAGTTGGGAGAGGGGGGGGAGGAAATACTTAAGCGACAATTTTAGCTACGCCCCTAGGTTGAAGGGTAAGTTTGGGCGTTTTATTGATGTTCTAAACAAGGCCAAAAAAAAAAAAAAGGGAGGAATGGAGAAAGACGGTCGACAAATCTTGCTTGGTGCCCCAACGGTCCAACAGACTAAGGGATAGGTAAAGATAAAGGTAAGGGTTGGCTCCCACTTTCACAAAAACCCACATGTTGGGGCCAGAGACAGTGATCGCTTTAATAAATCGTATCTGTTGTGCAGAATTAGGTCCTCACCGGAGTCAAGGAAGAGGATTAGGTCAATTAAAAGTAAAGTTCCTCTTCAGACCTCACGATCTATAGGGCAGATGATGTAAAGGTCATTTGTTACTGTGGCTTACGATTAACGAGGGTGTCTACTGTCCAGCACAGCGACCAAACGCTTTCACTCTTTCCCAACTAATGTCAGGTAACCTTTATAGCTGGGTGGACTCAGGTCTTAAAGGCACTGCGAAGATTCCGAAATAAAAAAAATCCCAGCCTTCACTAGGATTCGAACCCAGTACCCAAGCGCTTTACCGCTCAGCCACCTAGCCCCCCAGGATGGGGATTAGGTGACCTTATCCGTCACGTCGTAAATGACACCCACACATGGTGTTCAACAGTTACAAAATAACATCAGCTATCGATAATTTATAGAACAAAAAAAAAAGGTTTAATCTTCAGTAGATCCCGCATTGCCTGCCCTTCCCTTTTAAACTTTAAATTTCTCTACAAGAAAGTAAACTTTGACCCCTGACCTTTGAAATGAACCTTTAGGCGTTGAACAATGTCTTCACTACTACAGAGCTGACCGAGCACAAATTAAGACAGAAGGAGAGAGAGAAAATTAAAGAGAAAAACTTGTCAGTGTGTGGGAGAGAGAGAGAACAGGAGAATTAAAGAGAAAGACTGTCTGAGAGAGAGAGAGAGAGAGAGAGAGAGAGAGAGAGAGAGAGAAAGAATTCAAAAGAAAGAAGAGAGAAAGAAAATTAAAGAGAAAGACTTGTGAGAAAGAGAGATAAAATTAAAGAGAATGAAAGAGATGAGAAAAGAGACAAAAAATAAAGAGAGAAAGAGAGAGAGAAAGAGTTAGTGAAAAGAGTAGTATAGAAAAGAAGAGACAAGGGGAGGGGGGGAGACAAAAGGGGGGGGGGGAGAAAGAAAAAGAGATAAACAGAGAAAGAACAAAAAAAAAGAAAAAGAGAAAGGGATAGAGAAAAAGAAGAGAAGGAAAAGAGACAGGAAAAGAGACAGGAAAAGAGACAGGAAAAGAGACAGGAAAAGAGACAGGAAAAGAGACAGGAAAAGAGACAGGAAAACCAAAAACCTAGGAGAATGTCATTGATCAACATGCATCACTTGATTGACACATTGAAATGCGTCAGAAGAGAGACTATCTTCTCCTTTGAAGTAACTTCCGTCCTATAATACTGAGGCTTGTCTTCAGAGTCCGGCGATCAATTTGGAATGCAGTATTTCCCGTGGCTACGCAGCCCCAGCTGTGAGCTACATATGGATCTATAAGATAAGATAAGATAAGATAGAGCGGGAAAGAGAACAACAAGACACATAGGCCTACATACACGAGTATTTCCCGTGGCTATGCATCATCATCTGTGACCTACATATAGATCTATAAGATAAGATAAGATAAGATAAGATAAGATAGCGCGAAAGAGAACAACAAGACACAGAGTATTTCCCGTCGCTACGCATCATCATCTGTGACCTAGATATAGATCTATAAGATAAGATAAGATAAGATAGAGCGGGAAAGAGAACAAAAAGACACATACATACACGAGTACTTCTATTGTGACTCATCAAGGGAAAACATTTCTATTACACATATAAGAATCTGTTACAGAGAATTATTTTCGCCAATGAATTGCATCAAATGAATTTCAAAATTTACTTACTAGTTGAAGTGTAGCAAATATGAACTGTAGAGCTTTCTACTATCCGTGTTGTTGCGAGGAAGGTATCCTAGACTTAAACACTGAAGTGACCACTGTTGAGGCCAGTCCCGGGCGACTGCGTGCGACGCGATAAGTAACGAGATATCGTGTATTCTCCTCGCAAATATATGAGTGGTAAGGTGCTTGGCTTCCAAACCGAGAAGTCCCGGTTTTCAAATATAGGTGAAGATTGGAATTTTTAATTTCTATTAGATTTATAAGACTTGTTACAGAGAATCATTATCACCTATGAAATGCATCACATGAATTTTATAATTTACTTACTTTTAGAAGATAAACGCATTTGAGCTGTAGAGCCTACTACTATCCGTGGTATTTATACAAGGCTAAAACCTGTGGCGTAGCTAGGAGGGGGAAGCCCCTAAATGAATATAAATTCTTTTTACATTAAATATTGAGCCACTGCCATGTAATCATACTATTCATTTGAAGTAAAAAATACTAGACAGCATTGATCTATAAGATGTTATAATACATTTGCTGCACAGAAAGCACGGCTTGAAGCGATATGAATTGAGATTTGTCACTTGTGCATTATCTCGCCAATAAACAGCTGTATTATTCAAGAAAAGAGTCTTAACTCTTTATCACCATAATAAGTTTTCATATTCCGACGAAATTCTTCATTCTGCTCATTACTATTGCTTCACCCTGTTATGATTAAGCTTCAATAACTTTCTCGTTTGTAATCAGAAAGTGTTTTATTTGGTCTAGAATTAAGGGGAAATGCACATACTCTTTTTATAGAACACAAATGTAACGTTTATACAATCAAACATAAATTTAATTTAATGAGGTCGAATCATCGATGATATCGTCGATTAGGAGTTATTATTGTTAATTTGACTTAGTTGATGATTATTTTAGTTAATTTTACTTAGATCTATCTACTGTACCTTTTAAAATTTAAACATATATTTATTAAATACATTTTCTCATGTCATGATGACGATTTTGTCAAAATGCAGGGGTCCTCAAAAAGGTCAGGCCACCCCCGGTCTCCAAAATCCCTAGCTACGCCGCTGGCTAAAACACTGGAGTGACCACTGGCTAGTCCCCGGACGACTGCGTGAGACGCAATAAGTAAGGAGATCGCCAATATTCACTTTCTTCTTTTTACTTGGAAGTAGGGTAGGAGGTAGAATTATGAAGATTGAGATGGGGGGGGGGGGTGCAGAGGTAGGGGGTAAAAAAAAAAGATTTAGCTGTAGGACGCGAGACCATTACAAAGCAGACTCAATAGTACAACAAGCGTAATATAAAAAACTAGTCGATCGGCGGCGTAACATACGCCGCTATTTTGCATGGCCGGCCTTATGATACTGCATCCTATGCGACCGCAGTGGGACCCGCACTTTCATCGGACCCGCGCTAATTCAAGGTGAATAAATTATTAAATAAAACCATTTTATAACTTAAAACAGATTTCCCGCACCCTCCTGTCGATTTACCAGGAGCTCCTGGAAATCGACCGAAATTGCAAAATATATGAAAAAGTCCTTAAAATATACGGAACTATATAGACAAAAATTGTCATTTTGGGTTGTCATTCAATATGGAAAACGCCAATCATAGGCGCGATGAAAAAAAACGCATTATGCAACCAGTTATTATGTAATCTAGTAAAAGAAGTTTCTCGCGCCTCAAACTAAAGAAGAATTAGTTGAGGTCAACAATTCTCGTTCATAGATTGAAACATTTGGTAATTCTTGCTATTGAGCGTGATCTATTTAGGAAACAGAATTCTCATGATATACTGTATGACTTCGCTACACGCAAGGCTTGTGTAGTAATTCTGTACCTAGTAAAGAATGAATAAAATGCATAGACGAATATATTTTCTAATACAAACTTTTAAATTTCAATTGTTATCCGCTTTTCTACCCAAACTTGGCCTCGCGAAATCCGTTTCGAATAGGGCCCAGTAATGGTTAAGTCTGGCGCTGCTATTTAGTGTTTGTAAAATGTTTGTTTATAAAATGACATGTTTCGGATTTTCCTTCAGAGTTGAAGATAGTTTACTTTTTAGTCAAAACCTCCCTCAAGACGAAGGGGGGTGGGAGCGGGCGGGGTTTGACAGTCCATCGCGCAGCCATCCGTAGCGACGTGTTCCCCCGCCTCTTGTTTTTTCGTGGGGTTACTATATGCAGAAATAAGAGCGTGATCTTTCCTTTACTTCTTGCTTCTCGTCCAAACTCTTGAGGGAAGAAGAGAATTATATATATATATATATAAATATATATATAGATCGTTTAAAAAAAAAGCTTATCTAAGGGAAGAACTCCGCACTTAAAACTGTATCTCACAAATGTAGAAATTATTTCCCTAATTCGACATCAAACAACAAAATAATAAATTACCAATCATTAATTGACTAACTGGACATCACGTTTTGTTAGGTACAATTAATGATTGTTTAAATTTTCAACTTGATCTGAGAGTAGGTGTAGGAGAAATAACCTGTAAAAACTTTTTACAGACAGACAAAAGTTGATACAAGCTATGTAACCAGAAGTGTATCCTCATAGATTGGCAATACAAAAGATGATGTCAACTTAAACGGGGTGTCCCAAGGTAGAGCTTCTCGGCCTGAACGAGGTGCTCGGGGTAAAAATGCTGTTTAAAGTAGACGATTAGGAAAGCAAAACTGACCCCTCCGGTGGGGTGCCTAATGACCCCAATTGCACTGAAGGGGATGGAAGAGAGCCCCAACAAACATGTCAATACCCAAACATCGTTCCTCAATTGGCCGCTTTTATGGAGAAAAAAAAGTGTACAAGATTTGTACCAGACAGACAGGGGGAGTTGATACAAGATTTGTACCAGACAGACAGGGGGAGTTGATACAAGATTTGTACCAGACAGACAGGGGGAGTTGATACAAGATTTGTACCAGACAGACAGGGGGAGTTGATACAAGATTTGTACCAGACAGACAGGGGGAGTTGATACAAGATTTGTACCAGACAGACAGGGGGAGTTGATACAAGATTTGTACCAGACAGACAGGGGGAGTTGATACAAGATTTGTACCAGACAGACAGGGGGAGTTGATACAAGATTTGTACTAGACAGACAGAGGGAGTTGATGCAAGATTTGTACCAGACAGACAGAGTGAGTTAATACAAGATTTGTACCAGACAGACGGGGGGAGTTGATACAAGATTTGTACTAGACAGACAGAGGGAGTTGATGCAAGATTTGTACCAGACAGACAGAGTGAGTTAATACAAGATTTGTACCGGACAGACGGGGGGAGTTGATACAAGATTTGTACTAGACAGACAGAGTGAGTTGACACAAGATTTGTACCCGACAGACAGAGTGAGTTGATACAAGATTTGTACCAGACAGACAGATTGAGTTGATACAAGATTTGTACCAGACAGACAGATTGAGTTGATACAAGATTTGTACCAGACAGACAGAGTGAGTTGATACAAGATTTGTACCAGACAGACAGAGTGAGTTGATACAAGATTTGTACCAGACAGACAGAGTGAGTTGATACAAGATTTGTACTAGACAGACAGAGTGAGTTGACAGAAGCTTGGTAAAAAACAACAACAACAACACAATTATGAGTTGAACACAAGAAATATAGTCATCGATTAAACTCTTCAATGTTTAATTTAAATTTGAACTTTGGAAAGTGCATTTAATTTAATGACCGTCAACTGTTGTAAGACAATTAAAACAATATTAACGACATTTCGAGAATTACGTCAGACCCTAAACTGAATTTTGATTTTATTTTTTTTTAAACAAAAGTGATAGGTGAAGACTATATGAATTATATTTGCATATATTGAATGTATAGAAATCATTTTCAGTGCCCGAGTTTAGTCTCATGCATACGTCTTTTTCTTTTTTTTTTGGGGGGGGGGGGGGGGGGGGGGAAAGAGGGTGGGGCAGGGGGGGGGGGGGTCTGATTCATATATATTGATTTTTTTTTGAATAAACAAATACAATTTTAATGTGACGAAGAATACAATTTCCATACATTTTTATGACAAATTTCAATACAAAATTATCAAAGAAAAGACTTCTTTAAAAGTCAATTTACTACAATTTTTTTGTTGTTGTAGTTATGGTTGATTGTCAGTCCCGGCCATCCCAATGTATGTTACGTCATACAGAGTATCCAAATTTCCTTAAGTTCTTCGTTCTCATTATCAGCTTATCCAAATTTTATTTTCAATTTTGATTGATATCGGCAGATTATGTTCAAAAAATTGTGTAATACATATTTTTCTTATTTAGGTCTTAGAATTGGTTTGACCTTTTCTCATACATAAAAAGAAAACTTTTTCTACATTACAAAAAATTCACTTACAACAAAAAAGTGTAATGTAATTTGTAGGAATATATATATATTGTAGTGACTCCAGTGGCGGACTGAAAGGGTTAATAAGTGTGCGGCCTACTAACACGCACGCACTCAGGCCAATCACACATGTCAAGGGCTGTTGAACAAGGGACATTACTGCTAGTGCACGCAAGTTACGACCCGTGCTGTGGTCATGTGACAGAAAGCATTTACGGTCGAGAGACAATGTGTAAAGAAAGGACAGTTGAGTCCAGGACAGCAAGGCCGTAAAAACAGTGTGGTACAAACGGAGTCCTCGAGAATGTAGCTATACGAGCAAACGAGACTTGAAGTGTTAAGTTAGGCAGTCCTGTTGTGTAGCAAAGCATTTGAAGTTAGTGTAGCCAATTGTGTTTATTGGCTGTTATTGATGTATTTGTAATTAAACCGCTCTTGTTGTCAAGCTCTTGTGTTAGATGTGCTGTGTTGTGTTTAGCAGTGTTTGCAGGTGTAACTCTAGTCAAATGTGAATATTCGTTTGTTATGAATCTCACTGCTCTATTTTGTGTCTGTTCCAGTTTCTTAATGTTTTCTTGAGTTGAGGGGTCCCAAACGGAGGATGCTAATTCTATTATTGGCCTAACCAAGGTTAAATAACATTTTAGTTTCATGTTCTTATTTGATTTATAGAAATTTCTTTTAATAAATCCTAATGCTTTGTTTGATTTTTTTATAGTTTCATTAATATGTGGATTCCATGACAGTTTTTCATTTATTATAACACCTAGGTATTTTGCGTTTTTAGTCTGTGTTACTGGTTTGTCATGAATACGATAAGTGGAATTAATTTGTTTTAGTTTTTTTTGTTACTCTTAACAACTGACATTTTTCTGACATCCCTCTCTTTAGTTATAGCCTACTATTTAACACTTCTGAAAAATTACAAAAAGCTTGACTCTTCTAGCTGACCTGAGAACAAGAGGTAGCGTTGATTACACGCTTAAAGAGTAGACCAGTTGGTAGATTTCAAATAAATATGCTAATGCTAAGTCCCCAAGCTACGGCTTTGTCTGCATCAGATGTGATAAAAATGGTTTTCGATTCTAATTAAAATAACCTTTTTTTTTATGTAGCCAGTAGCTATAACATAGATTTAAAATGTAATTTAGAAACATTAAGTTAAACATATTTTCTTTACAGATTATTTAAGAGCCCCCTACGGAAACGGTTAACCTTGGTCATACCGATCTTGAATAAATGGAACAGTTTACCTATTTTGGCCGCGTTATCACAAGCGATGGTGATGCATATCACGATATTCCATGTCGGATTGAAAAGCAGAAGCTGTCTTTCAAAAAAGTACGGCCTATCTGAGCAAACAAATTCATTAGCCTTGAGACTAAAATCCACCTCCTCCACAGTCATTTTCCCAACGGCCACCTTCTCTTCGATACGTGGAAGATTGAAAAGAGGCTGAACTAGGCTGAGCAATGATGGTTGAGAAAGATCCTATGAATAACAGACCGAGATAAAGTTACAAATAGAGAAATCTTTTACCGCTTAGGCATTCGCCATCGAAGGGGAACGAACGTAGTCATCGATTGAGATTTGTGTGAAGTATCACTAGTCAAGACGAAACACCTTTAATAAAGTCAGACTTAAAATGAAAGCCGACATGAGGTAATAAAAAAAAACAAAAAAACAAGGTCGCCAGCGTCTAACATGGCAACATGGCTTTGCATCTTTTTAGAAGCCCTGTATTTCGTGGGCTCCAGCTGGGAAGTGGCCTTAAACTGATTTCCGAGGAGAGAGCTAGCAGTCCTATGCGTCGAATGGCGCACGAGAGAGCTTAAGTCTTTGTGTTTCTTAACATTTTACAACCAAAAAAAACTGGTCAGATATGATGCTTTGTAGAGCGCCATGCGTCTTTACAGAGATGTATGGGGCGAAGCCCCGGGCGCCAGCCGTTTTTCTGCATTTTTGTGCTTCAGAGACTCTTTCTCCTGGCGTCTGCAACGCATTCTTTTTCTCATTGTGGGAACATTACAAGTCAAATAAATTAAATTAAGATGGGTTGGGACACATTGTTAGTGAACTGTGAGAGACATTCGAGGTAGAACCTTTTATTTTTAAAGTTGCATTCTGGAAAAGTACATATTATCCCTTGGCTGTCACCCCCTGTTGGGTGTCACTCGGATCGGCCCTCCCTCAGTGACGCCACTGGATATAGTATAGATATAGTATTGATTAGGTATAGTATAGATATAGTATATATTAAATTTAGTATAGATATAGTATAGATTATTTATTTATTTTTACAAGTTTGTCCTAGCATATGGGACGAGGAATGTGCCTTTATCTTTGTGTCTTTCAGAATATTTTATTAAATTTTGTTTTTGTATTTGAAGATTATGGTTCAGTGTTTTATGTATAATAGCTACTTTACTTTTGAGTCTTCTGTCCTGAAGGCTTTCTAAATTTAGTGATTTAACTAAAGGTGTTACTCTAGTCAAATGTGAATATTCGTTTGTTATGAATCTCACTGCTCTATTTTGTGTCTGTTCCAGTTTCTTAATGTTTTCTTGAGTTGAGGGTCCCAAACAGAGGATGCATATTCTATTATTGGTCCAGTATAGTATAGATATAGTATAGGCTAGATATAGTATAGATAAAGTATAGATATAATATAGTATAGATTAGAAATAGTATAGATATAGTATAGATTAGATAGATATAGTATAGATATAGTATAGATTAGATATAGTATAGATTAGATATAGTATAGATATAGTATAGATTAGATATAGTATAGATATAGTATAGATTAGATATAGTATAGATATAGTATAGATTAGATATAGTATAGATTAGATATAGTATAGATATAGTATAGATTAGATATAGTATAGATTAGATATAGTATAGATTAGATATAGTATAGATATAGTATAGATTAGATATAGTATAGATTAGATATAGTATAGATATAGTATAGATTAGATATAGTATAGATATAGTATAGATTAGATATAGTATAGATTAGATATAGTATAGATATAGTATAGATTAGATATAGTATAGATTAGATATAGTATAGATATAGTATAGATTAGATATAGTATAGATTAGATATAGTATAGATATAGTATAGATTAGATATAGTATAGATTAGATATAGTATAGATATAGTATAGATTAGATATAGTATAGATATAGTATAGATTAGATATAGTATAGATTAGATATAGTATAGATTAGATATAGTATAGATTAGATATAGTATAGATATAGTATAGATTAGATATAGTATAGATTAGATATAGTATAGATTAGATATAGTATAGATTAGATATAGTATAGATATAGTATAGATTAGATATAGTATAAATTAGATATAGTATAGATATAGTATAGATTAGATATAGTATAGATTAGATATAGTATAGATTAGATATAGTATAGATATAGTATAGATTAGATATAGTATAGATATAGTATAGATTAGATATAGTATAGATTAGATATAGTATAGATATAGTATAGATTAGATATAGTATAGATTAGATATAGTATAGATTAGATATAGTATAGATTAGATATAGTATAGATTAGATATAGTATAGATTAGATATAGTATAGGTATAGTATAGATTAGATATAGTATAGATTAGATATAGTATAGATATAGTATAAATGATGTAAGATAAATCCAATTATTATTATTATGTAAAAAACGAACTACTATTCATCATCTAGCACAGCCCCGGGTCAAGCTTCATTTGAGAGAATCAAAAGTCAGTGTAATTCCTTAAATAGTGTCCACTAAGAATTTTTCTGGCGATGCGTCAGGTCTGCAGCAGTACCGCCCTCTGACAGGCAATCAGAATCTTCCTAGGGATGTTCAGGAGCTCGAAGGTATCTGCGAAGTCAGTAGTTATTATCCCCTCGGTTGATAACATTGGGATATATTTTTATTTTAGATAACTTCCATAAACGCTTAATCTCCAAGCCTAGGTTCCCATATTTTCTTTGTTTTTCCAATTCAGTTTTTCTTAACTTATGAGACAGTGGTGCGGCGATGTCAATAATGGTAGCAGTTTTTTTCAACAGTTTTCAACGAACAGAAGATCCGGGCGATTGAAATCTACCGTTATGTCGGTCAGAATAGGCCTACCCTAGTACAGCAGATGATCAGTAGATTCGTGAACCTCTTGTGGCGAGTATTTGTGATAAGGAGGAGTATTTTTACTGAGGTAACAACGAGGTAAGGGAGCCTTTGTTTTTGCTGGTGTAGGCTGATGTAATCACGAACTGGTCTGTCATAATGGATGTGATAATAAATTAAGAGGAGATAAATAAGAAGAACATGCCAACATGAACTTCTGATATAATGCAAGCATTACTTCAAAAAAGAAGATGGTTGCGTCCTACGGGTCATGCATGTTAACCAATGACTTAATGTCGATAGTATTGAGACAGAAGGGACGTTTTTTTTGTAGTTAAATCTTGTTTGTATTTACATACATCAAGTTAAATCTAAAATATAGTTGTTAATAAAAGTTATATAAAAGTTACATTGTCTAGTTTAATTGGATAGTCAACTAAAGGTATGCTTGCCCTGGATGAAGCAAAATATGTAGGTCACTGCTGGGGCTGCGCAGCCACGGGAAATACTGCATTCCTCACCAATCTTTGGACTCGAAGACAGGCCTTATTATTATTATTATTATTATTAAAGTTTTTAATACATGTATACTTTATAATTATTCTACATGAACTAGTTGTTTAAAGATTCAAACCCACAATCGATCAACTACATCCGTTTAGACCTTGTCATCTAATTGTTTGGTCTAATAATCTGCCCAGAAGCTGCCACGATTGGTCCGAGATTAATATTCCAAGGGAAGCAACCCTAGTTTTGTTTTTTTTTAATTTTGGATTCATTCTTTACATTACCTCCCATGACCCTTGAAAATAGTCGGGTAGGCGAACGCAGACGACGATGGTGGTTGGTCTCGTACGAAATTAGGCCGATTGCGCATTTTTTTTTTTGTGCTTGTATGTATAAGGCCCTAAATGTTTAATTAGCCCAAAACATCGACGAGTGCGAAATATATTGAAACAATAAAGAAAAAGAGGAGTCAAAAATATATTCACCTGGGATCGGTTGAACTGGCCAGTTTACTACACAGGCATCTAGTAGCCACATTCCGTTACCTCATAATGTAACTGAATTCCAATGGACCGGGTCAGCGTTTTCGTGGAGACCCCCCACAATTTTTCAAAAGCTTTAACAAAAATCCACTTTAAAATGATAATACTTATATCTAAAAGCATGCTACTGTTTAGAGAGAATAAATAAAGAGTTCTTGTAAATACGTATATTTTAGTTTTGAAAAGTGTATATATGAGTTTGTGGATGTTAATGCCATTGTAGACGCTTAGTCGTTAATCCGGAGCTTATTCCGAGCATGCTACAAGCGTACACCTCTTATAGTAATTACGGTATTCTTGCCAGCCGTAAAAAAAATGAAATATATATATATATAAATACATATCTATTGTGGAGGCCCTTTCTTGTGGATGCCGCGGGGCTGTAGCTATTAAGGATATTACAATGATTTGTGTTTCCCTTCAATAAAGCTCAACCCTGGCAATGCCTGAGAATAAAAAAAAAAGTAATCTTTTTCCTGTTCTAATGATGCTAATAATAAAAAAATTTTAGGATACCTCAGCATTTTTAATGTCAGTTTTCGAGCTATATACATTATACATACTTGTAATCCTTGGGCTTTTTCCTATTTTCTTTCCCTCTTTTTTGGGGGGCTCTAATGTTTTTTTTTGGATATTGGCCTCTTTATTGGGATTTTTTAAAAAAATTTTTGTTATTGGTAAAAAGGTACAATTTAAGTAGTTAAAATTTAAAATAAACTAATTACAATGTGATCAAACATGGAAATGGAAATCATAATTTTAAGGTTGTCATAGCATTTTATCGTTATAAGTAGCACTATACACGATATTACTACTGTTAAGTACAAATGATTAAAAAACACAAAATACATAGCTCATACAAAGTGAAAATTATAACAATGAAAAATTATTTAGACGATTAATCCTATGAGAATATTAAACCTTTAACTTGATAGCATTTTGAAATCTAATGACCAATTTGTATATAAAAAAAATCGTTTTGACTCTGCTCAGTAGCTTAATAGTGCCTCTTGAATTATGCAAATTGTACAGGTTAGTCGTCAAACATTTTGGTTATATAATGGCCCAAAATATGTTTTTTTAATGTGAAGTATAGAGGATATATAATGATACAGTGAATATGTTAACAATATATAATTGAAAAGAACAATCAAATAGTGAATGTATTACATTTAATGATATTAAAACATTTAACATCTGAGTCACATTTCTTCCAGTGCTCAATAATAATAATAATAATAATAGTATAGAAAAGGGATACAACTGATGTCCACATGTACGGAAAGGAAAAGTTCGGTTATCTCCTTTGATTTTATTATTTGTAAAGTATCACAATCCTTAAAGTTTATAACAGCAAGCATAAGACACAAGAACGTGCAGGACCACTAATACAATCTACCTCTCTGTTTTGTCACAACAGTGTCTACATCAGTGTATCTCAAACCTTTTCCTTTACGGAACACTTCGCAAATGTGAGTATTTAGTGGGACACTTTGCTTTTTTTTTTTTTAGAGAGATCAATACACGTCATGGCCTAAAAGTTAATTATTCCAGTACTTAATGGAATACTTTGCAGGCCTCGCATAACACTAGGGTTCTGCGGAACACAAGTTTGTGAACCGCTGAACTACACCGACTGGAGAATAAAGAAGAGAAACATTTACAATATGCAATTATAATAATTGTGAAATAACATATAGCGTAATAACGTCTAATTCCCTCCCCTAAAAGGTCTGGCAAAACTTCGGACTTCAAAATATAGATTGAGACCTATATTCAAAATACACTTAGACCTGGGATAAAGAAACATGTAAGAGTCACATTTCCAAATGCTATGGCACATTTGTAAAAGTTCTAATTCTTTCCTAGCGCCATTAGAGCATAGAATCGGTTGCCTGAATCAGCCAGGAAAACTAACGACTTATTAACAAAAAAAGTCTCTAATTAAGAAGCACTACTAATTTAACCCACAGACATAAACATCTCCTTTGAATGAACGTATGTAATTTATAAGATAAGATAGATAAGATACTCACCGTTTCCTATAAACTAACTCCGTTGATGTACTGAGTTGATAAAATCTCTACAAAATATTCAAGAGTATAGTCATCTCCAACCTTATTCGACCTGCGAACAGTATAACCTTCTGCCACGAACCGGCCACCTCAAAAGTTCAACTTCATTATGCACTTAGGGTGAACATGTCAATAGTCCAGATTACATAGCGTCAAAGGCCAGACGGTCCACGGGCCGTAGTTCGGACATTGCTGATGTAGTGGATCGTGCCGTATTGACTGGGCTTTTCCTTCATTCACACCAAGTGCAATGAACTCATTTCAGTTTGAAACTTTACTGCGACATCTCTTTCTTTTAATACAGTAATATCTATCTATCTATCTATCTATCTATCTATCTATCTATCTATCTATCTATCTATCTATCTATCTATCTATCTAATCTATCTGTCTATCTATCTAATCTATCTGTCTATCTATCTATCTATCTAATCTATCTGTCTATCTATCTAATCTATCTATCTACCATCTATGCATATATGAATGTATATGTTTGTGTGTATGTGCGTGTGTGTGTATGTGCGTGTGTGTGTGTTAGCAGTAATTCAGGTGACTACGTAGACTAAATCTTGACTTACATATTTGTCCACATTCTTGCAGACATGTTTTCTTTCCGTTTTTAGCGCCCCTCTTCACCAAGGGCTTAACGATGGGTCTCAAATGTGTGTCTCGCAGCCTTCGTGAGAGCTCTTCGTCTCATTTCGAGACCACCTGCTGCCTCCGCTATCCTCTATTTCAATGAATGCGAAATGGAGGCTTGAGTTGATCTTTAAAGCGCTTCCATGGTCCAGATAGTTCTGCTGGCTCAAAAGCTTCCTTCAAATGTTTGCTGGCTCCGTTGTTTGAATCCGTTGTTGTATTGTTACGTATATGGACAAGTAGTATCAATGTAAAAGTAGTAAAGACCTTGTGGTCTATAGGGCAGATGATGTAAAGGTGATCTGTTACTGTGGCCTACGGTTAACGAGGGTGTCATGTGGCCAGCACAACGACCACCCGCCTTTACTTTTCCCACAACTAATGACAAGTACCCATTACAGCTAGGTGGACTCAGAGGCGCCCGAAGATTCCGAAATTAAAAAGCCCACGCTTCACCAGGATTCGAACACGGAACCCACGGATCAGAAGCCAAGCGCTTTACCGCTCAGCCACCGCGCCGCCTTGTTTTGTATAGTGTAGAATTTTACAATAGCAATAGACGCATTATGAAACGCGTAGATGAGTCATTGAAATCAATTAGCCAGCTTCATATCGAATCGTATGGTATTGGGACCTATTTTGTCGTCTAGTGAGGTAAAAGAGTAGCAGTTTGATTGTATCATCAGATGCGCTATGACACGTCTAGTTGAGGCATCTAACTCGATAAGCTACTTTCATTTGGTAGCTTGTCGTGTTTGCTCTCGCAGGGTGTCGTATCTTGTCGTATCATAGTATCATGTCGTATCATGACGTGTCCAGCAGTCCTTTAGAATCAACCAGTTTCATAAACTTTAAGACTTCTGTACCTCCCCCCCCCCCTCTCTGCCCCCACCCCCCTTCTGACTTTTCCAGTCCTCCGCCTGATCCAGACATATCACTGTAAGATCAATTGTTTACCGCGGGCCTGGCACCAAAGTCGTCGCCGATCAACCGTGAACGTTTTTTTTTTCTACCCGTTACTGGCACGCGATGGAGCGTTCAGTTCTCCCTGCCCTCCCCTGCTCTTTTCCCCCTTCTCTCGCGTTACTCACAGAACTCTGTTACTTCCCCCTCCACACACACACACCTTTTTAACCGTCCCCTCCCCTCTGTGCCGCATTTCAACCCCTCTACCCCCCCCCCCCCTGTCCGTTTAGCACGTCAGATAGACTGTCTCAACTCTCGTCAGAATGGCTCATTCACTAAGGGAGATCATCTTGATGTGCTCACGCACTGCGCTCTGTGACGTATCGCCAAGCCGCCTTCACTCTTAACCAGAACACGTAAACATACTAACACCCACGCACATTTACACAATAACACAAACACACACACACACACACATATTCTCACTGATACACAATAACAACGCACGCTTTCTTCCCCCCCCCCCCTAAGTTCATCGTGGGGTGTGACACGGGATAGTGGGGTCCATAAAGCGGGAGGCCATTTCTATTGTTGCCTTACCGGCATTTATCCATGAACCAGTAGTCCATTAAGTCAATGTATATACAGTGAAATCATATTATTTGTATTAGCCCAGTGTTTCTCAAACTGCAGGGTGCACCTCCCTGTGGAATGTTACTTGCTAACAACGAAAAATACGTTGTTTTTTTTTTGCATTGTACTTATAAATCCATATTTGAGTATCACTCAAGTAAAAAAAAAAATATTACCCGTTTTTTAAAATTATACAATTAATTACATTCATTTACTTTAAAGAACAGACGTCGTTTAATCTTATAAATAAGGCTTGTGTTACTGTTTTCCCGATTGACGTCCGGATCAAGATCGTTTCGGGAAGCTTACATTTTGTTTCGTCTGCTACAGTTCTGTTTGTACGAATGTCTCCTAAGGCTCTAGACCTAGATTTAGTCTCTAGCCAAAAAATTATTTATTTTTTACTTTGCAAAATTAAAAGGTCAAAGTAGAGTTTTTCCAGTGTGGCCAACGAGCTAGTAATTCTTTTCTCAGCAATGCACAGCAATTGTCAAATTTCTATGAAAATCATTAGAACCGTTTTCGAGATCTGTGCTACCCCACGCTGGATTTTTACTTTTTGTTTCCACGATGTTACGAGTTGAATAGAGAGAGGCTTGTAAAAAATCAGTGTGCAATGAAAGAGCAATAAACTTTTAGTGTGAAACTCTATTTTAGGGTTGTAAATTGTGCCAGCTAGTGTGTGAACGACCAAACCGCAACTCATTTTTATAAGTGTTTAAACCAGAATAACTTACACATTGACCGTTTCGTCCAGATCTATAGATTTTATAGAAACAACTGGCCATTGAAAACAAGGATTGTTATTTATATCCAACAATAATGATGTTTATTTATACGCAATACCTGTACAAGATTTGCCATCAAAGCTGACTGACTTCCTAGAGGACTGGATGTTCAAGCCTGGCGTCATGTGCGAGCGCTGGCGTTTGTATTTGGGTTTTGTTTTTAGATGATCAGATAACTCTTGATCGACACCCACGCGATATGGGCAACACCCACGCGAGATGGGCAACACTACACACATGATGATTATAATTTTAGTGGGGCTGTGGGAAATGTAATACGCAGTCCTTTGTATTCTTGAAGGACATCAATAGAGGACATCAATAGAGGACATTAATAGAGGACATCAATACATGACATCAATACGGGACATCAATAGTGCATGTAGGAAACATAAAAACTATGGGATAAATATAGAACATTAATAGGAAGTGTATCACCTATTTGGAGACTTACTGAACATGTACATAGCATGAAACGTCTAGGACCTATACAGGCCACTAATCACCGTAAGTCAAATGTCATTAATACAACAACTAGACTTTAGTGAATTAAAGCCCTCTTTGACCTGATGTGTAGTCAGTTGTACGTTTAGTCAGGTTCAAATCCTACTTAGATTCACAATTTTTTTTAAAACAAAGCTTATATCAACTCCCATCGTTTTCCCTGTCTGCCTCTTCGTCTTTTTCCTGGTAATGTTCCCTGAAGGAAGGTCTTTGCGAGCCCCGAAGATCTTGTAATATGGCCATAGATTTTATGCTTGCTTTTTTTTTTACGATAGCAGGTCATCATGGGGTTCGATCTCTGCAGAAAGCGATGGGAGGACAACATAAAAGAATGGACGGGCCTGCCATTGAAAGAGGTTCTAACTAAGGCAAAAAGACAGGGAGGAATGGAGAAATACGGTCGACGAGTCTTGCATGGTGCACCAATGGTCCAATAGACTAAGGGATAGGTAAAGGTAAGGTATATCAACTCACTCCGTCTGTCTGTCTGGTAAAAAGTTTGAACATGTTTTTTTTCTCTCTCTCCCATTTCCCATTCCCGGATCAAGTTGACACTTTGCACAAATATTCATTGCAGTCATTATTAGTTCTTTCCCTTAGAGAAGTTGGGTGTTTTTTTTTAAGTAGATGTTTTTTCTTTTTCTTGTTTGTTTCTTAAAGATATTTTGTAATTAATTTGTTACGTTGAAGGTGCTGTCCTTTAAAGCAGTGCCTTTCGTGTGGTATGCGATCGGGACTGTCGTCTGGATGGGCCAGGGTTCGAACCATGCCCGAACCATCTCCGCCGTTATGCATGAGGTTAGGGCTAGGATTTTTATAATCTTCACAGCTGAAGGAATATTTAATATATGTAAACCAAACCTTATAAGCTAAATTTCAAGTTTATGAAACCGAAGTCTTTTTAATTTACTTTATACACTGTGTAAATTTCTATAAAAACATTAATAGACTACGCCCTTCATGTGATTAGTAGAAAGATACTCGTGCATGTCAACTAAAGGCTCTACTAAGTCATTGACAGATTCAGGAAATCCTTCCATAACACCAGGGAAAAAAGATAAGTAGCATACATTTGTCTTATCATCTGGAATAAGAAATTTATCTTTGTTTCTGTGTATTTTATTAAATTGTGTTTTCACACTTCCTTTGTAAGACAGACAGACAGACACACACACACATAATACACACATACATACATATACATATATACATATATACACACATATATAAATATATATATCATGGGCGTAGCCAGGATTTTTTTCGGGGGGGGGGGTTGGGGGGATTGTTTTCTCCCCCCCCCCCCCCCCCCGCAAAAAAATTATATGTATTTATGTGTGTGTGTGTACATAATCTTTATTACATTCTGACCCTTCATTCTTTCGGAAGATGTTTATTGTGCCCTAGAATAGGTTCTTCCATGAGTTAGTGGAAAAATTGTAGATTCACTGCCCTAATTAGCAATGGGGTCTGGGGGAGCGCTAGGAGCTCCCCTAGCGCGGGGCGAAGCCCCGCCGCCAAGCACTATTTCTGGTATTGAAAGCCAACAAAATGCATATTCTGAGGTATCTACACTGCATTTTCCTGCTATTAAAAAGTTTTATTTCAAAAACCTAATGTGCTATTCTTACTGACGTTCGGCGCATGTGCCGTCAAGCTGTGTCCATAACAATCTGTCACTGGTATCGTCTGAAGCCTCTTCCCACCTGCCATGAGGACCTCCATGAATAAGTGTCGTCAAGCTGTACTAGGATATCATTGTAACTCTTCTTATGCGTAATTCATTTTGTCGGAGAACATGTCCCGCAAACCTCATGCGTCGCTCTCTCACAATCTTACTAAGGGATCAACTCCCAGTTCGGCATAGGATTTCCTTGATTTAGACCCGATCTCTATAACTGACTCCTAAAATCTGTCTTAGCCATCTTTGTTGAGCCACATTTAGTGTTTTTCAATTTCGGCAGATGACTATTCACTGCAGTTTATTAATGGAGCCCTGCCACTGGTAAAAATGTGTAACCTCTCTTGAATACGCTCTTGGAATTAAGTGACTGTAGTTTGCTTTAGATTTTATATCGAAAAGAGAAGTTTTATCGTCAAAATCATCTGTTGGGGGTTTTCCACCTCAAAATTCTCTGTAGGGGGATTTAAACTCAAAACCATCTGGAGGGGCTTTAAACTTTAAAAAAAAAGCCATCTGTAGAAGAGGGGTTTAAACTCAAAACCCCCGATTGGATTGGCTACGCTCAAATAATTTTATTGTGTAATTTGCTTTTTTATTATATTGAAGAGGTATTTTTAGCATCAAACCCCTCTGAATGGGGGTTTAAACTCAAAACCCCTTTTGGCAACGCTCATAGCATTTTGAGTGCCTAATTTGCTTTTTTTCATACTCTGAAGATGTATTTTTTAGCCTCAAACCCCCCCTGGCGGGGGTTTAAACTCAAAACCCCTTTGGCTACGCTCATAGATTTTAGAGTTAGTAATTTGCTTTTATTTATATTAAAGAGGTACTTTTTAGCTTCAAACTCCACTGGAAGGGAGTTTAAACTCAAAACCCCTTTGACTACAGTCATAACATTTTAAGTGTATAATTTGCTTTGTTTTTTATTATTAAAAAGGTATTTTTACCTTCAAACCCCGCTGAAGTGGGATTTAAACTCAAAACTTAGTCAAAACCCATTTAGCTACGCTCATAACATTTTGAGTGCGTAATTAGCTTTTTTTTTATGTTGAAGAGGGGGTTTATCGTAAATTTTAGACGGGGTTTTTAAATCAAAATCTTTCTCAACTGTGCTCTTGGAATTAGGGGATTTTCGTTTGCATTTTTTTTTCTTTTGTTTTATAGAAGAGGGGGAGTTAACTGCAAAAACCCCAGGTAGGGGGTTTAAAACTCAAAACCCCTTTGGTTGTGCTGGGCCACGTGATGGTTTAATATTAAAATCTCAACTAAATAAACAAAATAAAGCAAAAAATCAGTCACTAAATTCCGATTTCATTTCGGGGGAGAGGGGTTGAACCCCCAAACCCCCACCCCACCGGCTATGCCCATGATATATATATTGTTATAACTCTGCCATTCGCACTGCCATCTAAGCTAGAAGGTGCGCGCTGTGATAAACTAGACTGGAAAGGATGTCAACATTAGGAAGAGGAGAACGATTTCCGCCCAAGTATAGAGCCAATATGGAGAGATTGTGCCTAAGATAGATGTTGTTTTGTGTACCTGTGATGTCGTGTGAATAAACGTCTATGTCTCGTTGAGTTGCCTCACTTAAGTTATTACCATTGGTGTCAGAAGTGGGATTATAGGCAACTCAACGAGAGGAGGTAGGCTTTGATTACAATGACATGTTTGAAGCTATTACATCAGCTCTCAATTAAAGAACTAAGACAAGAGCTTCAGTACCGAGGTTTAAAACCCGTCGGTAGCAGAGAAACGCTCACGGCTCGTCTCTGGCAAGCCTTGATTGATGAAGAAGAAATTCCGGAAACCTACCAATTTGAAATTGAATCTGGGATTGTAGAGGTCATTGGCGAGTACCAGGACTTTAGGAATGCATTTAATGAACAATTGAACATGATCTGTAATATGATGAGGAGCATGATGTGGAACAAAGTAGATGAAAAGTGTGTTGCAAGTAGAAGGCCAAATAGACCAAAGTGATAAAATTGTGTCGCAAGCAAAAGGAGGAATAAACTTGTTAGGGAAGGAGCAGTTGTCTGGTCAGGACTGTGGCTGCACAAACAGTGGTGATGGAGGCGCTGAAGATTGGAGCGCCGTCTGTGACTGTGTTGTGGGCAAGTCTGGCGGGGATGACTTTCAGGGCGAGAAACGTGACAACGATTGCTGCGGCGATCTCAATGGGATATACAGAATTGGAAGAAAAGAGACAAATGAAGAAACTAGAGAAGTCTGTTATGTGCCTGAAACTTTTGTTCCTGGTATACCTGCAACGAGCCGGACAGATCAAGACAACGTTGGATCTGCGTCCAAGCTTTCTGCTGTGTACCTTAAAGACCTCTGTTTATCTGTCGGTACATTTGACGGGACCTCGAACCATGAAAGCCTCAAGACCGTTTCTGATTCCTTGCTTTGGATGACGTCGGGTGAAATTGTGAATACGGGCCCCAACAATGGTCGAGACAGAAACAACGAATTAGACTTTGGCGTCGGCATAATAGAGAACTTGATGCTTGGCAACTGCTTCCAGACGATTGACAAGAACTGTATATGCGACGCCCTGCGGGGACAGTGCCCATGTCAAGAAACCCAGCTACAAGGTCTGAACTTAACAGACATTTGTACTTCTGCCTACATCAGTGAGAGTGACTTGAACGATGGTGAATTAATTCTTGCAGAACCTGATGCAGTGATGGATGAACATTTGCTTATGGAACATTACAGGGGTGCTTCATCTGCATACCTTACAGATGAGGCTGAGAACGACTACGTGTTTGAAACCATGGCTACCTGTGGGCCTACAACTGTGTCACGAGACGTCCATGGAAAACGTCCGCTGATTTGGCGTCTTAAAACTACAGTGATCACCACAACCTCCATTTATTGTGTTAAGTGGCTGGCATCAGAGACTATCGTCATGAAGTCAAAGCAGCGACCACGACATCGTCTCAAGCGTAGACTGGCCAACTGGAAGAAAAGGAAGCGACGGCCGCGGAATACTGTGAAGATGGCCTCGTGGGCAACAGGCTCCCTGCCGTCTGTGGCTCCCACCGATAGACCTCCACCTGAACCGGCAAACCTCCACAGCACTGTTTCTTTTCGGGACGAAAAGCTCTAAGAAGGGGGCAATGTTATAACTCTGCCATTCGCACCGCTATCTAAGCTAGAAGGTGCGCACTGTGATAATCTAGCCTGGAAAGGATGTCAACATTAGAAGAGGAGAACGATTTCCGCCCAAGTAAAAAGCCAATATGGAGAGATTGTGCCTAAGATAGATGTTGTTTTGTGTACCTGTGATGTCGTGTGAATAAACGTTTATGTCTGGTTGAGTTGCCTCACTTAAGTTATTATAATATATATATATATATATATATATATATATGGCTCCTTTTATCTTAGAAGACAATGGATGCGCCCAGATGAGTCACCGGCTTTAGTTATAGATACTTCACATTTTAGACGTTTGATATAATATGTGGCACTATTTGGTAGATAAAATAAGTATTTATTTGTTACAAATTTCATGGTTTTATTTTGAGTCTGTTCTAATTTCTTTATGTATCTTAGGATGAGGTATCCCAACACAGAGGACGCATATTCTTATATTAGTCTAACCAAGATAAAAAATTAAAAAAAAGCAATTTCGTTATATGTTTTTGTTTGATTTGTAATTTTTTGTTTATTAACTCTAATGCATTTATTTTTTAAAATTATTCATCAATATGGGGGTTCCATGGTAACGTCACACCGAGTTTGTCTTTGCAATACTGTGCTCACGTCACAAAATAAGGGAAGTGACTCTCTCCTTTCATGAACGGATGAACGTACGTTCTCTCTCATCCACCCCTCTCTCTCTCTCTCTCTCTTTCTCTCTCTCTCTCTCTCTCTCTCTTTTTCTCTCTCTCATTATAGCATGTAGTACTTACTGCAATTTTATTGATTAAACCACATGCAAAATATAATTATCCATCCTTTTTGTTTTCCAAATTAAGAAAAAAAATATTTTTATATTCTTTTTTTATTTTATACTTTAGTTCGAGAAACACTATCCAGCTATGCCAGCTCATGGTAGGGCCAACCTTAGATAATTGGAGGTCCCAGGGTGCCCTAGGCGAAGTGAATCCGGTGGCCCCTAAATGAAATAGAAAAAAATACGAAACAATAACATTAAGCCATTTATTTAAAACCTAGTGTACTTCAGCAATAGCATTTGGGCACAGGCTTAGCAATTTGCTCTTTTTAAAATGTTGTCTAGAGAACAGTGCGAGGCCTCCACCAATCGCTCGAGGTGGCTGCCTAGTTTGCCTATGCCTAAGACCGGCCTGCCTAGGGTATCATGACTTCTCTCTTTATCTCCCTTTTTTCTCTCACTCTCTCTCTCTCTTTATCTCCCTTTTTTCTCTCATTCTCTCTCTCTCTTTATCTCTCTTTGTCTTCCACTGTCTCTCTCTGTCTTTATCCTCACTCCCTTTATTTCTCTCTATCTCTCTCTTTGTATCTCTCTTTGTCTCACTGTGTGTGTCTTTCTCTCTCTTTCTCTCACGCTCTCTCTCCTACTATATTTATCCCTTATCTCACACCCTCTTCTCTCTCTCTTTCTCTCTCTCTCTCTTTCTCTCTCTCTCTCTTTCTCTCTCTCTCTTTCTCTCTCTTTTTGCATGGAATTGAAAGAAGGACAGAAAAAAATGAAATATTACACGCAAAAAAAAATTAAAAATTAAAAATTAAAAATTCATATCCATTATTTTATGATGTCGTATTCTCATGATGTTCTATTCTGATGATGTTGTCTTCTCCTGACGTTGTCTCTATTGTAATCTCTTTCCTCATTTGATGTTACTGTTGCAGTGGCTATCGCAAACAATTGCTCTTATGTATCACTCAGTGACCAGCTAATCCTGTATCAGATTTGACCATTAGTCCAGACATCGTGGGGATTAGGAGCTTGATTTCTCATAACTTTTTTTTCCAGTATAACCGATTTAAAGCGATCTGCGGGTTAACTTTAATATCCTATCAAACATGGATCGAGGAGTTTGACTTGCATCTAGAACAATGATGCAATTATTTCTCATTTTAAATGTAAAAACTTTTCTGAAAAAAAAAATTCTACAGCGTTAGTTGATCTAGTTCTGGCCAGAGGTTTGAGATGAAGTTTACACTTTGATGCCTTTATGTCTGTGAAGAAGAGATCGTTTAAACTGTTGACGTTGATATCATCTGGCCTGCACAATGACCAACCATATCTCGAAAATTCTCATTCGTTTTGCACATATTCTTTTATCCTGAGGTGTCCATGAGGATGAGTAGCCATTGCTTAAAGAATGCTGGTCGAGTGGTAACGCTCAGGGCTTACGTAGACATTGGTCTCGGATTCGAATCCAGATGAAGAATACAATTTTTAATTTTGGGATCTTTAGGGCGCCTCTGAATCCTCGCAACTCTAATGGGTACCTACCATTAGTTTGGAAAAAGTAAAAGCGGTTGGTCGATTTGCTGACCACATGACACCCTCGTTAACCGTGGGACGCAGAAACCGATGAACTTTGCATCATTTGCCCAGTTTATCGCAATATCTGAAATCGGAACTTTGCTTAAATAGCATGTTTCACACAGCCTCTGATAAATACCACACTAATGGCATACAATGCAGCGCTAACTTAAATCATTAGGTAATTATTACAGTGATATAGTTATCCCCTTCAAGTAGTTTTGTCTAAGTAAAAAGTCGAAATCCTGTTTGTTTCGCTTCTTTGTTGTCTCTTTGCATGCTTTTGACGATCCTATTGAATTAAAGATTATTACACCCAAGCCAAAACCCCAAGCGAGCGACGTGGAGTGGAGGGATGCTGAAGGGCAACGGGCTTGAACACGGCACCGTCGAGACGAAAGTACATGAAGCATACCCCACGACCAGGCAGCCATCCCAGCCGAGCTTCGTCGAGAGATTTTTATTTAGTTTTTTAGAAAAGGGGGAGAGAGGTAGGGTGACCAATTGTGCCCGCTTTTTTTCCTCTTGTAAGTTTTAATTAATCAAATTTAATTACATTAAGGATACTGTTACAACAATCATTGGTAATTTTTTTTTTTTTTTTGTGTCCCCTAAAAATAATGTCCACACCAATGTAGTAGCTCAGCCCCACCCCAGGAGTGTCCTTGATTAACTAAATAGGCTTCTATTGATTACACTAATCACTACGGGGGTTGATTGGAAGAGAGGAATGGGTGGCGGGGGCATAAGGCCGTTTAGATGTTAAGTGAATGAAGCTAGATGAACGCAGTGGAGGGGGGAAGAGTAGGGGGGAGAGGCTCTGACGTTGACCACGCTGTATTTAGCCGAATCCTCACCATCCCAAGTTGCCAGTAACACACCGACGTGCAAAATGATATTAATGCGATCGTGTCATCCCCAGAGATCACGTGATGATGATGATGTGTGTGTCGAGACACACTCACCGGAGCACATTGACTCGCACACTAGTTGGAAGCAGGACACACTCACGCAGACTGATGAAGCGACACAGACCGGCCCTACAAGTCATACATAATTCACTGTGGCAGACAACCAAGTTGGGGGGGGGGGTGCTGGTATTAAAGGAAAACAGAATGGGAACATACAAGACTAGAAAGGGACAGAGAGAGAGAGACATAGATAGGGAGAGACAGATACTTTCAAGACTAGAGAGAGGGAGAAAGAAATAGAGTACGAGAGGGGGAAAGAGACAAAGAGAGAAAGAGAGAGAGAGAAAAAAAATGATATAGAGGAAGAGAGAGAATAAGATAGAAAATGAGAGAAAGAGAGAGAAAAAAACGAGAGAGAGACTTATCGAGAGGGAGGGGGGAAAGAGATAAAAAAGAAAAAGACTTTCAAAAGAGAGAGGACAGATATAAAGAGAAAGTAAGAGATAGAGAGAAAGAGAAAAAGAAAAAGAGAAAAAAAAATAAAGAGAATGTGAATGATAGGATAAAGATGTGAAAAAGAAAGATTGGGATAAAAGAGAGAGACAAAAAAGTAAAGAGGCAAAAAAGAGAGAATGAACCAAAGAGACACAGAGACAGAGAGAAATAGAGAGACAAATTTAGTGAGTCACAGAAAGAGATAGATGTTGCGAAATATACGTGAAATAGCTCAAAAGATACCATGAAGTTATGTGGCCTCCCTAATGAGTCCTTCCATAGACTAGTGTTAATATCGGGTGTAAGGAAGTTCCGTTTATCTCTCTTCCCAAGAGATCTACTACAACCCTCGACTCTCTCAATTCAAATAGATCTCAAGTTTAAATCAAGTCAAAGTTTACAATTTCGGATTCTGAATTTCAGTGCGCCACCCGAGCCCACCCGCCAGGTTCTAACAGGCCCCTTATTCAAGTTGCACATTGTAATGGCCACATAACACCCTCGTCAAAAAAAACCAACAACAACATATACAACTTAATATTATCTGCTCCATAGAAGTCTAAGTTTTAATTGAAATATTTTAATTAAAAAAAAACGACTTTGTTGTAACTCCCCGTTCTTATCACCCCCCCCCCCCGGACAACCCCCCCCCACACACACACACACGGAGATGTCGTGAAGGTCAGACAGAATCCCCGCCCCCTCCCCATGACTGTGACCAAACGTACAATAAAAAAAAACATAAAATGGGGGGCAAATATTACGCTACGCGTCGCGTGAGTTTGGACAACTAGATGACGACCCATTGCCGTGTGAGTACCCTTGCCCTCTCTCTCTCTGCTGCTCACGTGGGTGAGAGAGGCAGTGGGCAAATTTAAAGAGAGCAGGGGGAGGGGAGAGGAAAAAAAATAGCGATACAGTGACTGAGAGGGGCCGTCGGACATCAAGCGAGGCAGCTTCAGCGTTATCAAAGTCGTTTCTGTGTCAATCAGCGGTGCTATATATTACACCATTCTTTATTTCTCATTGGCGATTAAATTCAAAGAAAGGTACGTCTCTGTAAATGTTGTCATTTTCTATCCAAATATTGGGAAAGACTCCAGTGGCGTAGCTGGGGGGGGGGGTGGAGGTGGAGGGTCGATCAAAATTCAACCCACCCCCCAGGCTTCTGCTTGAGAGAGGCCCCAAAACGAGTGTCCAATTTTTTTTTTTTTTTTTTTTTTTTTACAATTATTGGCCTTTTTCAGTCGTAAAATGACTATGGTTCATAATACAATAAGCATTAAATATTAAGCCACTGCCAAGTAACCTTGCTATTCATGTCATTATATAGGTTAGAAACACGCTTGCTTGTATTTCACTCGTTCCGAGCGGGTTAGTCTCAGGAAGTTGCCTGTTTTCTTTGTAATTAAGTTATAAATGTATTAAGTGCATTATCGCATGTCATGATGTCGGATGTCAAAATGCAGGGCCTTCCATACAGGTCAGGCCCCCAAATCCCTAGCTACACCACTAAAAAGACTCTTGCAGTGAAATCCGCACGTATTTTCAGAGTTTGTGCTACATCGAAAGTGCAGAAGTGAGCGATGCAAACTTTAAAAAGAAGGAATCTAGTGGCCGCACGATTAATGTAAAATTAAACATTATCTTTTGATAGTGCCTTTCTCTTTTATGTTTGCTAATTGTTATTTACAAAACTTATCAACTCTGTCTGTCTGTCTGTTAAAAAGTTTGTACAAGTTCTTTTCCCGCACCTATTGCACAATTATTCATAGACAAATCATGAATCAATAAAAAAAAAATTAACCAATTAGTCAATTAATTACTGGTAATTCATTGTTTTGTTTGATACCAACAAGGGAAATTATTCCTTTGGTATTCACAGTCACGGTCCTATGAGTTCTCCCAACTCTGATGGGCACCTGACTTTAGTTGGGGAAAAGGCTGTTGGTCGTTGTGCTGGCCACGTGACTCCCTGCTAGTTAACTATTGGCCAAAGAAACGGATGACCTTAGCAATCATCTGCCTTATAGATCGCAAGGTCTGCAAGGGGAACTTTTCTTTTCTCTTATTCACAGATACGGCTTAAAATTTAGGGTTCCGTCCCCTTAGATAATTGTACACGTTATTTCTCCTACACCCATTCTCGGATAAAGATAAAACTTTAAAGAATAATTTATGGTGCCTAACATATATATGTACCACATAAAAATAATTAACCAATAACTGAATATTTGTAATTAATTATTTTGTTCGAAATCGAATAAGGGAAATAAACATCTATATTAGTGAAAGTTATAGTTGTATTTTTTAAAATTGTTTTTTTTTTTATTTTGTTTCTTACATTTTGATTGTTTGTTGTTGTTGTTGTTGTTTTTTTTAAAATCAAAATGACTGGAAATCAACGATGATAATGTATTACCGATATTGACGCAGTATTAAGTGTTCATGAACTAACAACCAATGTAACGTAAAATAAAACGACCACCTGGCATCTACCTGTCATCAATGTCATCAGATGACATCACGCAGACTTGACTTTTAATAGTGCATTTACTTAACAACTAATTTGGCATTGTATTTCTTGGTGTATGAAACTTCATCTCTGCGCACTCATCAGAGTTTGTGGTACTATTTATTGTGCGATTAACTCTGCTATCCTTGCAATCAATCTTCGTTTCAATGGTTAGAAGAGCTGATAAAACATTGGATCTGGGAGGTGACTTAATTTGAGGCAGTAGTTTGTACTCTGGAGTCTTTATCTGTGCCTCGGTCTTCGCGTCTGCTGTCCTACTTGTATCGAAACAGAAAGTGTTTTTTTTTTAAATGACCAAATTTTTAAAGACAATAAGAAAATATCGTGTAATGTCAAATGTAAACCATTTACACTCTTGGTGGATTGACTTGTATTAAGATATTCCTTCAGGATCGTAGATTATTACGCCATCGGTTGAACATTCCGCAATACGGCAGGCCTTTTTGATGAGCCCGGAATCAAACACTAGACCATTGTGACCACAATTACTGAATTAGAGAACAGTTAAGAACTTAGACTATCCGAACAGTAGGCAATATTAAGAGAAAAAACGAAGTTTGTATAAGCTATGTGTTTTTATTACAATTACTGTTATCAGCTTGCAAAGTCTTCATGGACAGAACCTGGAACCTGGAGCATATACACGGATGTCGAAAAAGGCTCTAGAGATTTAGAAATTTGAGAGTTTATGTATATCCTTGGGAAAATAATGTATTAGATAATTAGCCACACAGGTAAGACTGGTAGTTCCATGATTTGACTGTTATATTTTTTCCAACTATAATTATCTGTCAATTAAATTGGATCTGTATACGTTAGTGGGAATTCCCTCTTGTGTTCACTAAAGAGTTAAATAAACAAATTAACATTTATAATAATAATAATAATAATCTTTATTGTCCGTATGGAAATTTGTCTTACAATTTGTGCATTACACCAAACAAAAAAAATATTATAACTATAAGAAGCCAAAGTGTACATTCACACCAGACTCACTCATAATTTACATGTGACAAAGTTTATACCAGATTGTTCTAATTTAATGATTTGATTGCCAGGGGAACAAAAGCACTGTCTATTGTAGAAATATGTCTAGACTATAGTCTTTTTATGTTTGCAAGTCTAGATCTATATCACCAGATATGGACCTTTGATACTCACTAGATTTATAGAAGGGCTTAACAATGATTTTTTTTCGTGGAAATGAATGGGAGCTGGTTAATGAATATTCATTTTTTATCATTCATAATTCATAAAACAAAGTAATTGCTTCTTTTACATCGAAAATCTGCTAAATAAAAAATTGCTTTTTTTTTATTATGTTACTTGCTTAAAGATATATAATCATCTTCTGTGCAATTTTTTAAACACTGCAGAATCAAATTTGCTTAACCGTTTTTATATCTTGATTTACTTTCTATGTGGCTCACACTATTAACATTTCAATACAGTGGTTCTCATGTGCAAATAAATCATGCTACCGTCCTAACCGACTTATAGCCTTATCCCACCCGATCGTTCGGTATGTGCGCTGGACTGTCGTTCGGTTGTCTCGATGGTCCCGGGTTCAAGTTGGTCCTGCGGAAGTTTAGGACTAGGAAGTAAATTATCTTTAATCTGAAAACAAAACTCGAACCATGTCAAACATTTTACAAACATTTTGACAAATATCTACTTTTGAATCACCCTGTAAATCATGCTTCTGTTCTATCGTAATAATCCCCCCCCCCCCATATTGTTTTCTTTGTTAACCAGGAACTTCTAATATATATCTAAACAAAAAAAAATATTAAAATAAAATATTAATAAAAAAAAGTACAATAAACAAAATATTTGCCATTTAAAATTTAGAAAAAATATTTTTCTTGTTTCAATATCAATAGAATAGGATAGTTTTAGATTCTTTATTTCCGGTACGCATCTTTTTGACGGATTAAGAGGGTTAACGCAAAAATAAATCAACTCGTGTTTACGTTGGGCTCAAAGAGTTAATGAAAAAAGAATTATTATTTTTTCCCAGCTCTTATTGAATCTTGAAACTGCATTCTTTGGTGTCAGCGGAAAAAGCTTGAAGGGCGGAATCTTCAAGTGTTAACACGTAGTATGACGACACGAGCTTTCCTTTGTTGAATGTTATATTGTTTTCTGTTTGGGTTTAAAATCGTGACTTTTGGTGTCAAGATGCCAGACACTCGAGTGTAAAGACAAAAAAAAAAAAAAGCGTACGGCTGCCTGGTCTTGCGGTTTGTGCGCTGGACAGTCGTTTGGATTTATCGATGGTCCCGGGCTCAAACCCTGCCCGCTCCCATCCCCCGTCGTCCTGAGGGAGGTTTGGACTAGGAAGTAAACTATGAAACGTAAGAGAAACAAAGCGTGTCCTAACCCGGACACCTTGTCCGTAACCCGGACGCCTAGTCCGTAACCCGGACGCCTAGTCCGTAACCCGGACACCTAGTCCGTCACAGTGACTACTCAAGAATGGAGGACGCCTAGTCCGTCACAGTGGCTACTCAAGAATGGAGGACGCCTAGTCCGTCACAGTGGCTACTCAAGAAGGGAGGACGCCTAGTCCGTCACAGTGACTACTCAAGAAGGGAGGACGCCTAGTCCGTCACAGTGGCTACTCAAGAAGGGAGGACGCCTAGTCCGTCACAGTGGCTACTCAAGAAGGGAGGACCCCTAGTCCGTCACAGTGGCTACTCAAGAAGGGAGGACCCCTAGTCCGTCACAGTGGCTACTCACGAAGGGAGGATTCCTAGTCCGTCACAGTGGCTACTCAAGAAGGGAGGACCCCTAGTCCGTCACAGTGGCTACTCAAGAAGGAAGGACCCCTAGTCCGTCACAGTGGCTACTCAAGAAGGGAGGATCCCTAGACCGTGAAAGAAAAGAATAGAGGTGGGGGGAGAGTCACCTATAGCAAATGAGACATTCCTTTAACTCTTTCTCTCCGTAATTATTTTCCTCGTTTCAATAGCATTATACGTTTTGCTAATTTGTATTTCACTATCCTGTTATGAGTTAACTTCAATAACTTTTTTTTTTTGTTATCAAAAATGTTATATTTCTTATTGAATCACAGGAGAGTGCATGCTCTTTTTACACAACACAAAATAAAGTTTATAAATCCAAAAGCAATTTAGTTTAATGGGTGTCTAATTAACGTTGGCATCCTCAATTAGGAGAGAAAGAGTTAAAGAAGCAGAAATTCCATCTTTTTTTTATACAAACAAGCAGAAAAACCAAACAAAAAAAAAGAATATAAAGAACATTGCTTCAGATTCATTTGTTAAGCAAGCTATATATGGCAGGTTTATATTAATTTGAAATAACGTCTGTATTATATAAGATAAGATAAGATAAGATAAGAGTTTTGTTTTCTTTTCTTAGCTTACGTTTTTACCTCGCAGATCCCCCCCCCCCCCCCATGTATCCACTTCACGCTCCGCTTCTCCTAGTTGAGAAGTACTCTCCTATCATAATTCTCCCCCTATATTAACCTAACGGAAATCCGATTACAATGGCTTTTTAGAGAATCTAAACAAGCATCTTTGACAAGGGCGTTCACTCAATAATACACGGTGATGTCTTCACAAGGAGGCCAAGGGCTCGTCAAGTAGCGAGTGTACGAGGATCTATATGTGGAGAGCTTTGCGTTTCTGTGTCGACCATCTCGCTCTTGCGGCATGGAGGGACTTTCTTCTAGCCATGATCTTCCGACATCGTCATATTCAAAGGCCATCGTCTTTATATTTCTGAGAGACTCAAGGCGTATGTGACACTCCCTTTCTTTAGAATATAATGGGTAATCATTACATTCTATAAGTGGCTCTTGTCAGATTAGATATATAACCAGATCGGTTCTTTTGTAATCAATGCCAGAAGAAGGTGTTTCACTACTTATCATCGGCTGTTCAACTTTAAGGCCATCAACAAACTAAACATGTTTGCTATCATCTCCCCCCCCCCCCCCCCCCATGATGTGACCTAAGAAGCTTGACATAAGTTAGACTAAGCACTGCAAGCATTGCATTAAAAATGGAGTCTCTTTCTACAAAGGCCATTTTACAAAGATTTTGTCTGTCTGTCACATGTAGTGTACGTTTTTTCTCCCTCCCCCCCCCCCCCCCCTCAAATTCTAGGATAAGTTGAAATATTAAAATAAACTTCGTTTGGATTTTGGTAACATGAATCATTTTTAAAAAGACTTTTATTTAACCACTTAGTGTTTATAGATATCTTTTTTTATTAGAAAAGGGGAGTTAAGCCTTGAAGTATTGAGAGATATAGCAGTGATTTTGCGGTTCTTTCCCTTAGATAAAGTGTATCATCTCCGACTCTTGGTACCATTGATGTTTTTTAAAAATGTTTCCCTATAATTCTTAAAACCGTTCTGTTTTCCTTACAACTTCTGACTTCTTGAATGATTGTTACCTCCCTTTATTTAAACCACGTAACGACGACTGGGATTCGATGAGTCTGAACAAAAAAATAGATAGTTAAAATCCAAAGATCATCAACCTGTAAAAAGATGATTCAATTTGATAATAAATTGAGCTTTTCCATTCAGTTAAAAGGGGCGGCGCCGGTGTAAACATATGGAAATTGATTAGCAATTTTAAAAGATCAGATATAATATAACTTTTAAAATCCATTCCTACTTTATAAATACTAAGCATTCCTATTTTGTTTGCCATTAGAAAAAAAAAAAATTAGTTAGTATTGGGGATCTAATCCACGACATTCGCTTTAATTCCCAATAATTTCTAGAAATATCTCCATTTGTATCTCTCGATCAGCTCTCGATGGAAAGCGTCTTTCAACATCCTCTCCCCTTTTTTTCTCCCCCTTTCTTTATTCAACACCCATTCGCACCAATCCACATTCACACCACGCTGCGCAATCATTCTTCCAGCATTTGACCAAGTTCTTTATTCCACCCATGCAGAGAGTATAAGCTAATAACAGGAATTAAATATACATACATGTATATATATATATATGTATATACTTTTAAAAAAGAAATCATACAAAATGTAACTGCATCATTTAGTTTGGAGAAAAATAGGGGTATGTAGGTGACGGTTACAGTGATAGCTTTTCAAATGTATTTCATTAAAAATATATTGTACGATTTAACTCGAACTCGAGAGCTTAAGCTCCCTCAAGCTAATTCACTAACTGTGCCATCGAAGTGTTTATGAAATGGTTTCATAGCTATCTATTGTTAATTTTACACCTTACAGCGATAAAGTATAAAGGGGACTAATTAAACTGATACCGCCACTTCAATCCGGTACTATTTCTTTCCCTTGTTTAATACCAAATAAAATAATGAATTACCAATAGTTAATTAACTCATTGGTTAATTTTTGCTTTTGTTGTGTCAGGTACAAGAAATAATTGTGCAAAAGTTTCAATTTGATCCAAAAATGCTTGGGAGAAATAAAGTGTTCGAACTTTTTACCAGACAGACAGACTGACAGACAGAGTTTACATAAGCTTTGTGGAAAAAAAAAAGAATTGTTGCCTTCCATTGATATTTTTTTGACAATCTATTCATTTTATCTGGCTGATTACGGCGAGCGTTTCACGTTTTAGTGCAATTTATTGTCTTGAGCCTAAAGGTTCTTATATGACTTTGTCCTAGCGTGAGAAGAAAGAAATGTCTTTTTAGTTGCTACCTTTTTTCTAAGGTTCAAATTACAGTGTATAATCAGTGAGAACTTAAATTTGCTGTAAAAATAAATTGCAAAACAAAGGTCAAAGTTTATTGATAATTTTTTTTTTATTGTAGCTTTAAAAAATTGTGTCGAAAAAAAAAGAAAAGGGGGTAACAGTAAGATCTTCTTCGCCCCTCTAACTTCACCCAGTCATATTCCCTTCCATCTAGCCGCCCCGATACAACGCCACAAACACATAATCAAATATTGACATAGTTAATCTCGGATCGATACCAACTTTTTCATGTGTTACAAGTGAGCCTGTCAACCAAAGACAAAGAATAATACCATTACAGTGGACACAATAGTGGAATCGATACAGTTGTACTACACAATTTAATAGAAGGATCGATACTGGTGTACTTCCCAAACTACTAGTAGATAGAACGTACGTAAACAAACAGTGGAGGGTAGCGGAGGCATAAGCGCATTGACTCGTAGCGCCCTCATCTTCCAAGCACAAGGTTTCGGGCTCGTACCCTAATATTTAGTTTTCTAGTATTTATCTTATCTTATAAAACAAAGACGTTACTTCAAAAAAGATGATAACGTTCTACGCGTATACCATAAAAATCTAGTCAATGACTTAAACCCAGTCAAGTTTTTGGTTTTCTTGGCTGATTAAGGCAACCCATTCCATGCTCTAATAACACTAGGGAAGATGGACTATTTGTCCAGACGTTTCTTAGCATTTGGAACAAGAAATGTGCGTTGAAATATTTTTAAACCAGCCATGTTGCACTGAAGGTTTGAATAGTAGTTTACTTTTAACAATAATAGATTGCCAAAGTAAAGAAACAACTCTCAGTCTGACTGTCTGTCTCTATTCTTCATTCTAATATTCTTAACTTGTTGGATAACTTAACAACATGGCAGACTTCTTGTCACCAAATAGCAGACAGCAAGTCAAAAAGTCCGTCACATTTTGATTACCCAGGCTGCCTGGTTTTGCTGTATGCGCGCTGGAGTGTCGTGTCGTTCAGTTTCCCGATGGTCCTGGGTTCATGTCCTGCCCACTGCCATCCCACTTCTTCCTGCACGAGGTTTTGACTAGGAAGGGAGATTATTCTCATCCCTAAAGGAGCAAATGAAACATAGCAAACATTTTGCAAACCGTAGAATGACCAAAGTATGCAGTTTAATTATTGGATCCAACAAATCGAGAAGGGGGGGGGGGATGATGTAATTGTTATACTGTTGGACATTCATCAAAATAGAAACTTGTGAGTTTAAAAAAAATTTAAAGGTTGTTGAAAATGATCCAAGATGAACGAGTAATGTGCCTTTATCTTTGTGTCTTTCTGGGTATTTTGTTACATTGTGTTGTTGTTTTTTTATTTCAAGATTTTGAGATGAATTTCTCAATTTCGAATCTTAATGAAGACTTGGGGGATTCTTAATTGTATTCACACCAAGCTTCTCAACCGCCTTAGGCGACTTGAAACATTTCCCAGTTTCCTTTGTCCTGTGAATGCTCAAAGCTTCTAGATGAGCAAGAGGCACTAAGCATGTTGTACATTAGCAAAGAGCAGTGCTTCCCAAACTGTGTTCCGTGGAACTCCAGTGTTCCGCGTGGCCTGAATAGGTCTAGTTGTTACACGAACTACTGGAATAATTCAAGTAGTAGACAATCACGTGAGTTAACATCTCTAACAAAAAATAAGCAAAGTGTTCCTCTAAATACTCAGAATGTGCAAAGTGTTCCGTTAAGTAGAAAGTTTTGGAAGCACTGGGCCATAGAGTCCCGGTAAAGAAACAATCCAAAAGATAACTATTTTAATATCTTCCGACATTTTTGTAAACAAAAAAAAATTTCTTTTCTTTTTACAAAGCGTATATCAACACTCACTCCGTTTATCTGTATGTCTGTTTGTCAGTCTGGTGCAATTTTCGTACACGTTATTTCTCCCACTTCCCATTCTCGGATCAAGTTAAAATTTTGCGCAATTATTGATTTTTGCTAATAACACATGACTCATTGAGAAAATAACTTATTAATAAATTGATTTAGTAATTTAATTTGGTATTGGTCAAGGGAAATAGATCGTACAATATTGATTTATATGTCTATAAATGCACAGTTCTTTCCCATAGAAAAGCTTGTTTTTTTTTGTTGTTTATTCAATTTATGTTGATATTTTTTTTAACTGAGTATGACAGAAATTTATGAGGGAAAATGTATAAATATTACATCTATAGCCAATCTAGCACGCTCATGTTTACAATATCTCTTCAAGCCTGAGAAAAATAACATTTCGAGGTGTACCGTATGTAGGAGTTAACTTGATAGGTGTAAATATTATATTAATTTAATCTATTTTTATTTCAGAATTATATATTTCCCGCTGTACTATCACAGTGTCATTATTAATTGTCTTTGATTTAAGTGTTTAATTTGTAGACAATAGTTCATGGTATTCCTTTTTTTTTGTTTTGTTAATGTCTTTGGTTCTGCTTGTGAGCGTTCGTGTACGTGTTTATATGTTTGTTCGTTTGTTTGTTCGTTTGTTTGTTTGTTTGTATCTTATTCCGTCCATAAGGATTTTTAAGTTCCTTGAGATTTTTTTTTGATTTTTTTTTTTGCGCAACAAGAAAATGTTCACATTTTTTTTTATAGTAGCGTGCTACACACAGACACAATTTTATGGAGAGTTAAATAGATTCCTCCGTATTCCTATAATTCATTGACCTAAAGAAGGGCAGGCGGGACTACTGCATAGAGGGGCGCCCACAATGGACTAAATAAAGTATTTCAATAGGTCAGAAACTTTGTTTGTAATACATTTTGCTTTACATTTTGACTAAGAAATTCTTTAAATCTTTAGGGCTGGCTACGAAAATCTCGTTTACGTCGTTCTCGTAATATAGAAATGCAGCTCCGGATTTACGGCAGAGCGACAACCCATGGCGTTATCCTCCACAAACTAAAAAGTATAAATAAAATATGCATATTTAAATTTTTTATTTTTTTTTTAAAGAAGGAAATCACTCTACGTTTACAAGTGCCAAAGTTTATTTTTTTCTAAAATATGTCATGCTTTTTAGATGTAAGGGAATTTTTTTTTTCTAACTTTCGAAAAAGTGTTTCGGCCTCCATAAAAATCCTGACCCGGGGCCTCCTTTAATTCGGCCCTGTGTACTGTTATTTACCGTCAAAGAGCAGCTACCGCTAGAGTTGACGGAACGGCCTGGCGGAAGGGATGTTTAGAGGAGCCTTTCTTTTATCCTCTTCATATGCAGCGCGTGCTCAATAGAACGTGCTGGGGAAGCCTTCTGATGGACATATTTCCATTACAACATGCCGGCCTTAGGCATAGAAAAACTAGACCAGGGCCTCCAGATGGTTGGGGCCTCGCAAAAGAATTTTAAAAAATTAGAGAAAAAAATAAGTGAAACTTGGAAAGGATCTCAAATGTAGAGCGCCATGACTCTGTATTTTTTTTTTTTTTTTTTTTGCTGTTGTAGCTAAACATAGTGTTGTGATTTCAATTATATTTCTGTATGGTTTAATTTAATTTTTTTTGGCCGCAATGACTCTTTTTTTTTAATTTGAATATTGGATTATTTAAAACACACCAATACATCCTTTTTTATATTTTTTATTCAGTACTGAAGAGATGACATTGCCAACAACACATAAGACGCTAACATAAGTTTACGGTTTACACAACAGTTCACGTTAAAATTGTTCATAAACTGTCCAGACTTGACGGTCACTGGGTTGTCAATTGTCCTTTGCTGTAGACCAGTGGTTCCCAAACTTTTTTGTCTCGTAGACCCCTTGCCATGTTTTCTGGTTTTCGTTAGACCCCCCTGCTTAACTTGTATTGCATTTTCGCAAACTCATCAACACCATTTTTTAAATCTAATTTCTAACTGGAGTGACTTGAAGAGTGAAAAAGTATTTAAAGCTTCATTATAAGTTAGAGAAATATATTTCTTTATTGACAAAATTTAAACCAATTAAAATAACAATTAATTTGTATAATTGGAATCACCAAACACGCTGGAAATGTTTTTTTTTTCTGCAGGTTTTTCTTCAGTTGCTACGGATGTTCTGTTTCATATAGGAATTTGTTGTTCTATGAAGTAGTCCTTCAAACATTAAATATTAATGAATTAATTGGCCTTTAGTAACATTGTAAACGTGTTCGTCAAGAGTTTCTCGTGTATTTCGTGGTCTTTCATGCGTGGCTCAAATATTGGGTCCGCGAGACTGTTCACCATCAAAAGTGGCAAGGCGAGTAACTGGTACCTAAACCTGTAAGCTTTTGGTAGGAGGGGCTCATTAGCCTTGGCTTGCTACACACCTCTCAGAAAGAAAACTGAATTCAAAACTCTGCTGCCTAGCAGGTATACCCAAACATGATAAAGGTTTCTTGGGTCAACAATGAGGAAAAATAAGGAGCCTGCGATTCTTAGGCAGTTTGCAGCACACAGCGCTACACCCTGTCAGAGCCTGTGACACCCCTGATTCCAGACTGTAAGCTATTTGTCGTTTGCAAAGAATTACATAAGAAACTTTAAATGTTATAACCCATACCACTGGTGTAACCTAGAACTGTTGCCAAATATAATTCTTATAATAATATTAGATGTAGGTTTATGTAAAAGTTTACAGAACTACTTCAACGGCTGGTAAAATAAATGTTTTATTTACAGAGTTTTACGTATTTGGCTATAAGCAAAAAGGTGGAATTGTTTCAAATGATCCTCCAGCGTAATTGGTTTCATATCGTCATAAAAAGTCACTTAGGTTTGTTTTGCAAGGAAGGAATAAATCCCATTTTTAAATAATCGACTCTGTAAAATCTGCATTGTTAAAAATTAGTTACATTTAGACAAAATTAAGCTATTTCAATAAGCATTGAAATTAAATACAACAATTTTTTCGTTTGAATATTTGAAGGATTAACTCTGGTACAAATTATATATTAGTGTATGAGATAATTACATTAAAGGGATGTGAAAATTAAAGTCACGACCTGTTTAAATAAAATCTATTATCGTAGACCCCCTTGGACATCTCATAGACCCCCAATGTATTTTTTCACTTTCGTAGACCCCTGGGGGTCTATATAGACCACTTTGGGAATCACTGCTGTAGACAAACGAAGTTTTATATTGGGATTCTTTCGGAAGGATCTGTCCTTTTTACATATGGAAGATTCCATAAGTATAGTGGTTAGTTTAGCAACCATCGGGCCCGAATTAACGAAAGTATGAACTTCAATCTTTTCTCGATTTACATACAGACACAGGGCAGGTTTTTAATAAATCGCATAATTTAATTTTTTCGTTATATATATATATATATAGAGAGAGAGAGAGATAGATAGATAGATATTCAATTTGTACAGTTCTACTTGTTAATGTCTAAATAGGAATAAACTATTTTTATGTTACAATGGAGTTTGACAAACTAGCTTTTTTTTTTTTTTTAATTCTCTTTAATGGAGAATTTAATGTAGACACAGGAATGTGGAAAAGGGATGCATTGCTTTTAACTTTGTGAAATCATTAATTTTTCATCGCTCATCAATTATTAATGTAATTTTTCGAATTGAGGCCATTATAGTTGAACAAATTTAAAATTGATCAAGAAGTGGAAAAGAAAGACGAACTGAACAGAACATGCAGTCGATATTCTCTCTCTTTGCCAGAATAAACAATATTTTACATTACAATAAACGATGGTAAAATTAAAGATACAATGAATGATCCCTCCTTGCCGTATTTAGGTTAAGGGCAAGCAAGGGAGAGCGCAGTGGCGAGGCGCGTGACAATGGCTGTCCACTCCTACTAGCCAGAAGACATCTGCGTAGACTACTTCGAAACATACCTGTCCCTTCTCTACGCTGTGAAACCTTTTCACATCTTCTATGTGCGGCCTGATCGACGCCGTGAAACAGTGATGCCTTTACTACGACCTTCGGGTCATGTCCGTTCACTAACGCGAGACTATCCGGTTCATAGAAAAGCCTGCCTACGGGGCATTATGAAACCGTAGAAGATCGGTTTCATTAGAGTGGACAATGTTTTTGAGTGGGCCGGAACTTTGTTTGGCCCCGAAGACAGAATTGGTTCATCACTGGGGTCAAGATGATTTTAGACTTAAAATTGTACATCACGGCGCGCCTAGGCGTTGTCCTTGAATAATATTAAGAAGCCTTCCCTTCCACCACCACTGTTGTTTATCTGTCAGAGTGTAGACTTGTAGCTTGATAAGTGATAAGTTATTTCCTGGTAGCTTCTATCGAGCAGTCTTCTTTGTAACCACACCCCACACCCCCCGTATACAGTGAGCACACAAACACCTTTTAATACCTCTTTCGCCTCATCTCTCAGCATTCAATTCGTTTTACCATGCTTTGTGTGGGTGTGTGGGTGTGTGGGTGTGTGGGTGTGTGGGTGTGTGGGTGTCTGAATTAACAATGAGTAAAATAAGGTGGATAATTTGTTTTTATTAGCTGACTAGATTCAGATATCTAGGTTGAGACTAGATGTAGATATTTAGGTCACAGCTGGGGCTACGTAGCCACAGGAAATACAGCATTCCTCATTAATCTTCGGACTCGAAGACAAGCCTTATTATTATTATTATTATTATTATTATTATTATTATTATTATTATTATTATTATGCTACAAAATAACGAGTATTCATTCTCTGGCGAAGCCAGGGTCGAGTTTCGTTAAAGGGAAACAAAATTTATCGTAGTCCCTTTATCAGTTTCCACCGAGGAATTTTCTGGTGATATGGCAGGTCATTAGACTCATTTGTGGTGCATTTCGTACAACGCCAACTGCGGCATGCGAGGTCATGACAAATCTCTCACCACTGAGACTAAGAAGGGAGCGAGCCGTTATGATCGCTTATGAAAAATTCAAACGGCTGGAAGAAGGCTGCTCGGTCAGAAGTCTGGTTGACAACTGGCAGGGCGGAAGTCGGCTGAAGCGGAACTCTTTCATGCACTCGGTGCGGAAATTGTCCAAAGAAGTCGATTTACCCCAGAACAGAGCTGCTCTCGCTCTCGCATGGGGCTTCTTCTCCGGCGTATGCTCCTGGAATCCCGGAGGTGAGAAAATCGCTGATTGACCCAGAAATTAACAAGAAATGCACAAAAACTGTCCTACGAAATACAGCCAGGAAAACTATCGACCAATACCCAGCTGGATTCATCAAGGCGTACACAGATGGTTTCACGAGAGAGAACCTTGGGCAAAAAACCTCTGGGTATGGTGTGGTGGTTCGATTCCCTGGCTCGGCCGAAAACGATGAGATCCTGTGTGCGTGTTCTGGCAGGAGCAATTACGTAGCTGAAATGGTAGCAATTCAAAATGCAGTAGAGTACATTGAAGAACGACTTAACGAGCAAACAGCACAACCCAGTCCTATTGTGCTATTCACAGACTCTCTGTCGAGCCTACAAGCCATTGAAAGCTCCGCCGATACGCTCCCGGAACCACTGGCAAAAACACTGGCGTGTGTGGGACGCCTCCAAGAAAAGCAAGGAATTCGGGCGACATTCCAGTTCATACCAGGGCATGTAGGAATCGAAGGCAACGAAAAGGCTGACTTATTAGCCAAGCTCGGCACAAAGCTGGACCCTGTGGACGAGCCACAGACTTTTGAGCAGGCGCGTGCGATTGTGGACGAATGGGCAAGAAATAAATGGAGCAAAAGCTGGGAAAACGGTAATACGGGCAGGGAAGTCTGGCAAAACTTAAAAGGGCCCTCAAAATCGGACATATGGTGGCAGCTAAATAGGGAAGAACAGGTGGCAATCGCTAGATACAGAACGGGACACTGTCCAATTGGTGCCTATTTTGCTAAATTTAAACCAAACTTTGATTCTCGCTGCAGGCATTGTCGGGACGACGTCGAAACAGTCAACCACATCCTATACGAGTGCGCAACACTACACCCTAAACAATGCCATATGAGTGAAGCTAAAGCTGGTTTGCATGAAGAATTGGCTCTGTACGGAGACAGAGAAGTCCTGAGAAAAACTGCCGCTTTCCTTGTCCGTGTTATCAGAGAATAGACTTCTCAACACGGTGCCCTAGTGCGATGAGACTCACACGGTCTGCAGAAGTGCCGCCCTCTGACAGGCAACGAGAATGTTCCTAGGAATGCCAAGGGCCTTAAATGTATCTGTGAGGTCAGTTGTTATTATCCCCTCGGTTGATATAACAATGGGGTATATTGTTATTTTGGACAATTTCCATAGACGCTTAATCTCCAAGCCTAGGTTCCCATATTTTCGTTGTTTTTCCAGCTCTGTTATTATTATTATTATTATTATTATTATTATTATTAGATTCAGATATAACCACGAGGTAGTCTGTCGTATCTAAGATTATAAATAGGGGAGAGAAAGTTGAAATGGGGACTGGAGAGAAATTAGCGAGAAACGACCTTATTTTTTTTTTTTAGAGTGATTTGTATGTTGTGAACATACCTCCATACACCTATATTAAAGTTGGAAGCTGTTTTATTTGTTGGTCTCCGTCAGTAGCAGAACGACTCTGGTTCATCTCGAACACTTTTTCATGTGACTGTGGAGCCCTATTTTGGAGAGACACTCACGTCCACATATATTTCAGGTCGATGTGGCTTTCGCTTTGGTGGTAGAGGAGCCGACCCATTCTTCGTATGGCATTGCTTTAGTTCTAGAGCTGAGGTCCATGTTTTCCCACTGCTCATAGCTTTCTCTCCATCTAGTGCAGTCTAAGGCTTTGTCTTGCCAAATGGTCAGTATCAATGTTCATTGTTTTCAGGTCCCGTTTTATTACACCCACGTAACGGAAGTGGGGGCGACCTGACGCGAAGCTGTGTATATACTGTAAATAAAAGTTTGCTTTCAATTTCGTGTAACGTGAAATCTGTTCAATTTTCATTGACGTTCTAGACTAAAATGTTTTACATGTTTCGGATGTTCCTTCAGAGTTGAAGATAGTTTACTTCCTAGTCCAAACCTCCCGCAGGACGACGGGGGATGGGAGCGGGCAGGGTTTGAACCCTCGACCGTCGATAAATCCGAACGTCAGTCCAGCGCGCAAACCGCACGACCAGGCAGCCATCCTAAGAATTTAATACACCTACAAGTTCAGTTAAACCAGCTGTCTGGAGCTAACGACAAAGTAGAAGGCATTGTCTTCGATTCTGTAGATTAAGATGAGTGCAGTATTTCACGTGACTATGCAATCCCAGTTGCGATCTGCATACTTTGCCAGATCTCACCCAAACAAAGCCGTGGTCCTTCTGCTGAATATTTATATATTTTAAGGGAGGATGCACAGTGAAATTTATTATGTTTTTTAGAATTTAAAGTTAAAAAGATAAGCTCTACGCATGTCTTGAAAGAGCATGTATAGACTCTATGCAAAGTACGGCGTTTAATTAACGATTTGATTAGATCAGTAATGGCATGCAGAATGCGCTAGAGACCATGTAAATTTTAAATTCCAATTTTAAAACAATAAACAAATGATATGGTAAACACATTAATGATACTCCTCACTATTTTGATACAGTCACTCATCCATTTTACAGGTCTATTTCCAGAATTTTACCTGGTAATGAACATTTAATACACAACACAACCAAAGAATCATACACAAAACTTAAAAGGCTGTTACATGAAAGTCTAGTGAATAGGATTAAGTGGGGGAGAGTTCTTGGGGTGACAGAATTCAAGGACACATTCATAAACCTACACAGCAAACATATCCCACCAAAAGCTAGAGAGATAAGTTATAGACTTATCTTTGGGATGACCCCTATGGTTAGAAGACGAGCAAATGACCGTGCCTGTATATTATGCCATCTTGAAAATGCTGACAATGAGAAACATATGTATTTGGAATGTCCATTATTCCTTCAAGTTAGAAGTACTGTAAGGGACTAATTAGAAGCAAACTGTGGCAACTATGTAAATGTTAACTTGTCAATTGTATTAAACAAGCTGCCAAAACAAAAAATTAAAATGATACATAACTCTAACTTAATTATTGTTTCCGAATACAGGAACCTTGTTAGGGCTAGCTGGCTCAAAGCTCTACATAATAATAAGGTTTTTCATCCTAATCACTTAGAATTGACATTTAGAAAAATAATGGATTTTAGGGTAGAGAATTATCTAGTTTGATTTTCATATACTTGTACAATGCTCAGGTAGTTTTCCAGAAATGGGGTGATGGGGGTCAGGGATATTTGATATTGTGTTGATTGTTCTGGGGTAGAGGATACTGGTATCATTGTTCTGTCTTTTATGGATTCAATGGCTAGGATGGTTAGGTAGTATGTCTTTGATATTAAATAATGTTTCTGTTACTATTGTTGTATTTTTAGGTTAATCAATTTTCAATTGTTTATGATTTAATACTTGTGAATTATGAGAACTTACAAATAAAAACATATAGGAAAAAAAAAAAGAAAAAAAGAAAGAAAGAAAGCCCACAAAAGAGGCAAGATGGCCCATACAAGAGGCACATTAAGCCCAAAAAAGAGGCAAAGAAAAGAAAAGAGGCCTAAGGCCTAAGGATTCCTATGATGATAAAGCTAAAATTGAATAGCACAAATTCTGAGGTTTCCTTTTAAAAAAAAATTTAAAAAATCGTATAATTACCTTATATACATTGTACACCGTTGATTATTGAGTTTCATTTCTTCCTTGTCAAAAAAAAAATTACTATAATTATTTACCTTATATCTAACGACGATACCAAATGTTTACACCTGTTAATACCTGAAAAGTACGATGTACATGCCACTTAACAATACCTACTATATTCAGGCAAATTCTAAATTTTTATCCATTTCCCATCTTCCCAAGCCATTTTAAAGAATGATTCGATCCTCGTTATGGAATGTAGAGACTAAATTTATAAATAAAATATAATGATAAAGATAATATATGATAAAGACAATATAATAATAAAGATAATATATGATAAAGAAAGTATATGTGTCCCAGTCTCAGTTGACATTGCCTGATGTAATGTTCACCTCGGGTTAAGAGGTTAAAAGACACGTGGAATCCCTGATGTAGAAAACAGGAAGTAGAATGAATAAAGTTGACTTTGAGTGCAGTCAAGTCAGTCAAGTGGTATCCTTTGGACCGGGCAGTCAAGTAGTAATTTTGGTCCGGGACGGACAGTAGCGACTTAGAAAGTCGAGTAGTAATTTCAGTTAGGTAGTAACTTTTGGGCAGTTGATGCTAGTGGTCATTTTGAGACATTTATTTCTAGTTGTTATTCTGTATTATTCTGTACAGTGTTACCCGCTGAAATGCGGACATGATTTGTAATCTACTCTGGAGAGTTTAACGTATCGGATATATTTGATACCGCTGTTATGTGGATAGGATTGTTTCTTATATACTTGTGTAACTGACAAGGAGTGCAGTAATATTATTATTGTTACCAAATAAACTTTATATTGTCTGCTGAAACTGACTTAAGTCAATCTGTAGTATCTATGTTTGTCACGTGTCAAGAGTACTCCAGGAAGCACGAACCCCAGCATTCTACGCATTCGTGACACACTAATAGTGACCAGTCCCTTAGGTGTGTGTAATAGTAATACACGTCACACTATATCTACGCCACGTCTCTAAACGTGCATTTACTATATGATAAAGCTAATGTAATGATAAAGATAATGTAATGGTAAAGATAATATAATATACTAATAAAGATAGTATGATAATAAAGATGATATAATGATAAAGATGATATAATAATAAAGATAGAATAATGATAAAGATAATATAATGTAATAATAAAGATAGAATAATGATAAAGATAATATAATATAATGATAAAGATAATATAATGTAATGATAAAGATAGAATAATGATAAAGATAATATAATATAATGATAAAGATAATATAATGTAATGATAAAGATAGAATAATGATAAAGATAATATAATATAATGATAAAGATAATATAATATAATGATAAAGATAATGTAATATAATGATAAAGATATATAATATAATGATAAAGATAATGTAATGATAAATAATAATACAATATAAAATAATAAAGATAGTACAACGATGAAGAAAAAGCAATGATAAACCTAATTGTTTGTTTTACATGTTTCGGGTGTTCCTTCAGAGCTGAAGATAGTTTACTTCCTAGTCCAAACCTCCCGCCGGACGACGGGGATGGGAGCGGGCAGGGTTTGAACCCGGGACTGTCGATAAATACAAACGACAGTCCATATAATATAATATGATGATAAAGATAGTATAATGATAAAGATAATATAATGATAAAGATAATATAATGATAACGATAATATAACAATAAAGATAATATACTGATAAAGATAATGTAATGATAAAGATAATATATAGGCGTTACAACTATTTACTAACTGCAACATTTGTTAAGAGAATTAAAAAAAATAACCTGAATGATATTGTTCTACTCTATTAAAGGATGGCACTATAATAAAATCTGTGATGAAGGTTTGTAATAACTTACAATGGTATTAATAATATATGGTATTAATATTACATTTTAAGCATATGTTATCTATTAGTGAGCTTGCATCTACTACTGCGTTCCAGTGGCCGCTCCATAACTTCTAATGCACTCCTAACTTGCTTTTCTAATCAAATTAGAAATTCAAAAGACGTAAAAAAAAAATTCAAAAACATGCACATTTAAAATACCAATTTTAAAAACATAAACAAACAATATAATAAAACTGCAGTAAAAAGTCATAAAACTACACCATCATAACTCGCGATTAGTTACATTTTCCATATCAAACCCTCATGAATAAGAATGTTAACATTTGAACATTACAAAGTGTAACAAAGTTAACAGTTTGAAAGGAAATTCAAGGAAAGAACTCAACACATATCTGAGGTTTTAATATTGAGTGCCATTACAAAGTTAAAAATATGTGACAGTAAAACTAGAAAGAAGTGAATGTACATATCGCAAAACTGTTCACATATTACATTCATAATAACTCTATCAGACTCCTGTAAACCTATATGGTAAGGAGTTACCCTGAATTTCACAGGGAAAAAAATTGTTATTAGATGGTTGGAAATGTATTTATCTTATGTTGGTTACTAGGGTTATTGGTCTTTAAATATAACCTTGCTTTTTCAACTAGGAATATTTTGGGGGTATTAACTATATTACCTCAAAGTTAAAAAAATATTGTTTTTCTTATCTAAAGGGGGAAAATAAACTATTAATTACATTAGATATTCATCACATGGACTCAAAGTTTATCAACAGACAGCCAAGTCCGGAGACTATTCTTCACCAGACAGAGCAAGTTTTGTTTGTTTTCATTAATCTTGAACTTTCTACCAACTATTTATGTAGATTCACTATTTTAATTACTGATTAAGTATGGATTAATCATATTTTAAAGTTTAATTTTAATTCTTTACACTTTAATGTTTGTAAAATGTGAGAACTTATAAAAAAAAAAGCCCACAAAAGAGGCAGGAGGGCCCTAAAAAGAGGCAAAGAAAAGAGAAAGAGGCCTAAAGCCCAAGGATTCCTATGATGGCAAAGCTAAAAAAAATTGAATAACGCAAATTCTGAGGTTTCCTTTAAAAAAATACTTTTACTCCCGGTTAGTTAGTTATTAGTTTTTGATATGCTATTCTTGTAACACATTTTTGTCACTAAATAATCCACAACGTCTGATGGTTTTAGTTCATATTTGTTATGTAGATGCGGTCATGCATGTATTATTGTGTACATATTGATACATATTTACTTTTTTTTTATTAGTTATTCTTTAGTTGTTGATATGCTAATCCTTGTAACATTTTTCTGTCTCTGATGGTTTCAATAGTTATGCAGTATATCTTTGCTATTCAATAATATTTTTATTATTATTATTATAAATCTGTAAAGTATTGGGTTTGACCCAATGGAGGTGTTACATAGCCAAGAAGTGTTGTTTTTTTTCCTTTGTGTGACATTTATAATCCAGGTTGGAGAGGCTCGTTATTTGTACTGGGGAATTATTTTTTTTTAATTATATATAAAAATTGCTCACAGATACTATTTTGTATATTTTCCGTCTGTGGTGATTTTAACAGAACTCCACGATCTCTCGGTGTCAACTATTGAAGATTAGTTGTCCCGGGACTTCATTGGTGAAAAAATTATCGCCAAACCAGACAATTTGTAAAGAATAATCAATCTTAGATTATATTGTTACGATCTCTCCTGATCAGGCGTTCTGTATTCACTGCTAAACACACAAAACATCAGCACATCAAGAATCCGACAAGAGCTCCAAATAATCTGGTGCTTTAATAATGGTCAATTAAAACAGCCAATATGACACAATTGGCAATACATCAACCCTTAAAATGTTATACTGTACATCACCGTACTAAACTAATAAACTGTACTGTCTCTATCTCTTCCTGGACTCGTACATTCACTTCAGGACTCCACCAGGACCGACTTCATGGCCGACTAACATTCCCGGTCTTCTCGCTGTCCTGTCTTAAACTGCACTGCCTTACACACACTGTGTCTCTAGTCCACGCAGGCTTATGATCAGCTGACCATAACCCGGGTCCTATTCACGTGCAAAGTTCATGCCAGTACTGTCCCTTGCCCTTCGATATAGCACGCTGAACTGTATTACTGGCCTTTGTCATATATGTCAGCTGATCATACACAGTTAGTCCTATTGCGTCGCGAATAGGGATACAACAATATATTGTCCTCTAAACTCCTTATGAGCTCACTGCAATGCTGTTTAGCTTCAGTCTAGGGTTGACGATAAGTTAACATCTGGAAATCGTTCCGGTCAGTCCACTTGTGGAGTTCCGCAACGTGATGTCCAGGAACATTGTTGATTAGCCCAGCTTTGGATGTTGGACATAAAAACATCAGAACAATAAGACTTCAGGCTGATCTGTCAGCTGGTAAACGCACCAACAAAATCATTAACTATGAATAATTTTGGATACTTTGTAGTGAACATGAAAAACTAATCTTGTTTTGACCACTTGCTAATGCTCCTATATCTGCGACTATGACTTTATAATTGATGAACTCCAGCGGGTCTATCATAATGAACAGTGTATTTAATAACAACCGCACATTAGTCCGCCTCAATATTACTATGACTACAAGATAACAGAGCCTGTATACACAAGCCTCCGCCACGGTTTGAGAATGACTGAATACTGACAATACACCATCCATAAAAACTTCTGTGCATGTTTATTTCTCAGAAATAATATAATATAATATAATATAAACCCAAAAATTAAAAAAAAACGCTAGTCTCTTCAATTTTTCAGTTTAATGTACTGATGTTTGAACAGTTAAATGTGTGGTGTAACTATAACTGCCTTCTGACATTCATCTCCAATATGTAAAGACTAGATAGACCTGGGGTGGGGGGGGGGGGGAAGTTGAATGACGATTATCCCGGGCGACTAAGGTCATCGAAAACATGGATTTTCTAAGTCAAACGTGTAAAGTATACTGTAAAGTTTCACATTGTACAAAGTTTGTTTTTTTTTCCATTGGTTGTTACAAATTGTTTTGTCATTGTTTTTCGAATACAAACAAACTGAATCCAAGTTTTTATAGTTGACGGAAATACTTTCTCTCGCAGAGGTCTTGGAACTCATCCCCTGAAAAAAATTTAGGGATGACTGTAGGGCTAAACTTTGCTAAGTCATTAGTTTTCAGGCAATCTGTTCTTAGATAAAATGATATTTTGGAAGAAGGAGCCATTGTAACAATTGAATCAACCATTTGAAATGAAATGTTTTTATTTTTTATTTTTGTGTCTTTTCAACTATTAAATAAGGTTGTGATTTTGTATTTGTAAATTATGGTTTCGTTTTATAGCGGCCCCAGAAAGGGGAAAACACGCAATTAGGTTTGTGTGGTCCGTCCGTCCGTCCGTCCCGTTTAGATCTCGTAAACTAGAAAAACATATTGAAAATTCGACATCATGATATTTTATACCAATTATGCCCAAACTTCGGCCCGCGGGCCATATCCTGCCCGCGACGTGGTTTCATCCGGCCCACCGAACATCAGAACAAAGTGTAGAAAATAAAAAGAAAAGGTTGAAATATGTACTTTCCCTACGTTAGAGATGAATGGATTTCGTTCTAATGTAATGTAGTCTAATATTCATATTAATATCTCTCTGAAGATTACAACGTGTATTATTGGGTGGACAAAAGTTGACAGTTATTTGTATTCTTGGACAATGGCGCAGCTGTCCTTAGCTGGCCCTGTCCACGACATCTTGAGTGTGTAACACAGGGTATCATTACTGCTTTGTGGTTAGTGTTCTTTTGGTAACAATGCGATTAGACTCTGAATGTAGAAACATTCCAGAAAAATTGTACAGATCTTTGCTTTTTTTTTTTGTGGAACATGATAAAAATCAAACATATTTGATTTGTACAGAAAATGTGGCTTTTAATTTTCTGACTGCTTTTAAATAGCATATAATAAAAATACACTTTAAAAGAAAACATTTAAAAAATATGCCGACATTGTTGGTTTGAGCCGCAAAGAAAAAGATTGCTAATTCACGCCTAGTTGAGTGAGTTGAGCCAACGACGAAAATATTTACTAAAAAAGACTTTTTTTTCTTCTTCTTCTAGCCAGCTTTATTGCTGCTGAGCTGTGAGCTCTTTTGCAGACTGTGCCAAGGAAAAAAAGTGTATTGTTTTCTTCAGTTGTTCAGCACTGCCGTACAGGGTGTTTGGTTATGTTGGGCTGTAGTGGAAGTAGGGTCTGCCTAAGGAGGGTTAGGGAGGGGCATTCAAAGAGACAAGAAAATGAGTTGGTGGTAAGGGCAAACTACAGAGCTGCTCGCATCAGAGTTAGGGAATGAAGTGCAAACATAGTGCTAGCTAGAAGTGATGAAAGAAATAGGTCGTAAAAAAAAATTACAGTTAAAGCCATCAGTCTTTCTCGCATGACTATTTCAAAATGAGTGGAAGATATGGTAGCCTACAAATCACCATACAAACTAAATGAGACAACGCTTGTTCCGACAGAGAAGCAGATTTAGAAATATTTTTTTTCTGACTCTGAGGAGTGCCCCGACAGATCTGCTAATGAAACTGATTGACTTAAAAAGCCAGACGCCCCTGCTTGAGAAATTTCGAGCGATACAGACAATTATTTCTTACGCCCCGTTGCTGACTAGACCCACAGGCTTGTAATAAGCTATTTAAAGTAGTCTATTCTCTATTTCATTTTTTTTTTTCATTTTTTCATTGACGCGGCCCGCGACACGAGTGTTTGAAATTAAAACGGCCCGCAGACCGTAAAAGGTTGGGTATCACTGTTTTAGACCATTCAAAGTTCGGATGCAACGGCTGCTTTTTTTTCTTTTCTGCAAGCCAAAAATATAATTTTAAAATCAACTATGCAAGCAGTTTTTTCATAAAAATACACCATTTTAAATGTATTTACTATTTATAGTAACAAACACGGGAGACCATTAAGTAAGGCACACTGAAAAGTACCATATTTTGAACACTTTTATGCAAATAGTTCTAGATGTTTTGTCCAAAAAATTTTTTATTTGTTTTGATTTTGTAATTTTTGTGTACAAATGTATTGTAAGTTAAGTAAGTTTTGTCAAATTATTTATTACATATACAAAATGCTGTCCACTTTTTTTTAAAGAGAAAAAATGTATGTAATATGCACATAAGTAAAAAAAATTGTCGCAGTGCGCTAGTGAGACTATAACTCTATCCCCAATTACCCATTTTATCACATGAACTGCAGTGAAGTACTTAACACACAGGAAACTTAACTAAAATTACACCACATACGAAATGTTGTTTTTCCGTGAGACTTTGACTAAGAGATTTGCATTTACAAATCAATCAGATCAACTTGATAATCATTATATGACATCAGTTAAGCCATGTCCGCATCTAACTTCACCTTCAGTTTCACCTATCCCTTGGTCTGCTGGACCGTAGGGGCACCACACAGGATCTGTCAACCTTCTTTATCCATTCTTCTGTCATTTGTCTTTGATAGAGTTTTATTCTGATGTTCTTTCTGAAAACATTGAAACCTGCCTTTTTACCTGCCTGGGTGGACCACTTCAGGGGCCGATTTTGAGTATGTGTTTCCACACAAACTGTCTTTGTAATCTTGTTTTTAAATGTATTATTACTATTTTACTAATTCGTCTTCTGAGGTGTCTCTAGATTTTTGATGATAGATTATAACTTCATTTTTTTTAACCTATGGGGGCACCTGGTAATTTGTATGCTTTTTGACAGCCGGAGATAGTCAACATGTAGTGCTGAGTAAAGACAATGACAGAGAGGTCCAGAGACAAAGTCCTGTCTTACTAAGTGTCAGCTACTGTTATAGATTGTATTTGTGTGTATGCGTGTGTGTGTATGTGTATTGGAAGGATGGAAGACATGTGCACTTCATAAAGGAAGAGATGTGTGACCGAGAGTCTAGGTACTTGGTTTACTATCAAAGAGGCTCAAGGTTCAACACCCGACTCAAGCTGAGTCAAGGCAGCACTGAAAACATTCTCTTAAATATCTCCCCCCCCCTCCCCACCCCCACCCTTACCCCCCGGTCCACAAATGAGATAGGACAATATCACTCTGAGCATGCTATAAGCATGAAAGTGGCGCTATATTAAAGCTTTTTTTTTTTAAAAAAGGACCGAGGATAAAGGACAAAAAGACACAAAAATTTGAATACATTTAGAGTGAGTTACATGTTTTACTTTTTAATCTTTCGAAATCTTTTTAGTTTATTTATGGCTTGTATGTTTCAAAACTGAGATTGTAAGCTTGTAAATATTTATTAATAAAAAGTAAGTTGTTTTTTTAAAAAAGAAGTTTGTGTTACATGTTAATACATGCACATTCAATGTGTGAGGCTGAGCTAACAGCCAAAATCAAAAAACAAAATCAGTAAGAATTCACAGGAATAGCACACACAATAATTGAAAATGCTCGTGCATTCTTTTCAGAAGTGTTTCCATAAGCGGGGGGTTAAGCTTACGCCTCACTGGGGAGGATGTATTCACCATCATCATAAGACTCCATGTGATTGAGGCTTGAGATACTCTTCCATTTCTTGAGCCATGGACAAAATATCCTACGCCATGTTCGTGGGTTAAACCCTGCCCATATGAATGACTGGGTTTACTGAACAGTGTAGGACCGTATTGTAAATGTGTCCCTAGATAGTGTGTGTACTGTCTCAAACCACTTACTCCAATGGCAACCCATATCATTACTTAGTTTTGGAAGGAACATGGAAGTGTAGGCGTGTGTAACGTTATACGATATCTTTCAAAAATAGTCTTGGCAATACTTGGCATGATTTAACTTTTCAATCGCTTCAAAAAAAAATTCTCATTCTCTTAATGTCTCCATCATATTACTTTTGATATAATTTGGTTTTTGCCCCCCATATAGGCTGCGTTCGGGTATTTAAATACACCGGTTAAAAAAAAAAGGTTATTTCAGACAAATGGATTACTGCGCATGCGCGTGTCCCAAATCGCCAAGTCCCTTGAGACTCTACTGCGATTCTGCGCGTGTTGTTTGTTACAGGGCGTTTTTTTTTTTTTTTTGGAGGGGGGGGGGGGGGAGGAGAGAGAATACTTCGGCGCCCTTGTGTGGGCCAGAAGCCCTAGACATTCGGATCACATTCCCCTAAAATAAAAATCCCTTGTTACAGCTTTGGTTTGGAAAATAAGTGCCAGGGGCGGATCCTGTTCGTGAAGAAAACATCTCTGTTCTAGTGCAACATTGTTCGCTCCGTTCATCGATCCATTGTCCAGCATCTTGGAAATAACAATAAGCCCCAAGTGGTTGAAGTAACAGAGAATACTTTTCGAAGTTTGGATTCGTTTTCAAGTTTTAGTAAACCCCATTAGTCATTTGATTTCTACATTTTTCTGTTGCTATTTTTTTTTCCCCTTCATAAGAAAAGGGAACGAGACGTTTCAATTGTTCGACTGTTGGTCAGACAATATCAAAGCATCGTCGGCAGATCTAACGTAAAGCTTACACTGCATCCTGTAAGACGTGGAATAAGCGTATGCATCTAATTTCAAGATACAAAAATAGTCGATATCATGGTGTGTCGCATGATGGACGATATTAACAAACATAATGGGACCTAAAGAAAATATTATACTAAAATAATAGATGATAAGAGAGACGCGGTGGCTGAGTCGTAAAGCACTTGGCTTCGGAAACGAAATGTCACGGGATCGAATCCAGGTGAATACTGGGATTTTTAATTTCGGAATCCTTAGGGTCCTCTTAGTCCACCTCTGAGTCCAGCCAGCTCTAATGGGTACATGGCATTAGTTGGGGAAAAGTAAAGGTGGTTGGTCGTTGTGCTGGCCACATGGCACCCTCGTTAACCGTGGGCCACAGAAAAGGATGATCTTTATATCATCTGCCCTATAGACGGCACGGGGAGCTTCACTTACCTTACTGATACTTTACCAAGAATGTCAATAAGAATTTTGTCTCATTATTTTGCTTTATATTTAATGTCAGATGTGAATGTAGAAAAAAAAATGACTGCAATAATTTCCTCAATGTGATCATTGTGTCTTCCTTGCCAGTAGAAAAGTAAAAGTGTGTCTTCTTGTGTGTCTTCTTGTGTCTCTTAAAGGAAGGCGTGGCTTCGAGGGGGGTCAGTAATGGAAAATCTCAGCAAATTCATTGAACTCCTGTACTTTAAGAATCTTCTTTAATTCTTTCAGTGCGAATTATTTTGATAGAAAAAAATGAAGCTTTCCGGTATTTACTTGCTGAGAGTAACGCCGCGCTGTAAGAGTTTAGACCTCAAAACGTATAACTGACATTAGTTGGGGAAAGAAAATGCGGTTGGTTGTTGTGCCTGCCACAAGACACCCTGGCTAACCAGTTACTCATTCAATGAGATGAAATTTTTAGAAAAAAAAAAGGGATATTTAACTTCTTCTTAATCTTCTATTGTTTCAGACGGCGTTAAATTTCATGTAATAAATATTAATATAACCATATACAATTTAATGTCACAAGTCTCCAATGTCTCCAAAATGCTGGTTTATATTTCATTTTTCTTTTGAATAACTAGACCTTTGTGCTATAGCATGTACAAGGTACATGGCTGCCTGGTACGTGTGGTTTGCGCACTATCGATGGACACGGGCTCAAACCCTGCCTGCCCCATCCCACGTCGTCCTGCGGGAGGTTTGGACTAGAAAGTAAATTATCTTCAACTCTGAAGGAACATCCGAAACATGTAAAACATTTTACAAACATTTTTACATAGGGAGGGAGGAGATATATAAGAGACTTACTTTATACTTTAGGTGCTCATAACACAACAACTATGCTCAATTTAGGTGCTCATAACACAACTAAGCTCAATTTAGGTGCTCATAACACAACAACTAAGCTCAATTCGGGATTCAAACTCCAGCTCCTCTGATATGTAGCCACTCAGTCACAGATTTCTTGACTTCAAAAGCTGTCCAGGTATTTCTACGACTCAAAAGACCAAACAAAGTACATCTAACATCGGTGAAAATATAAAACAAAAATATATAAATTGGGAATATCCGTTCTAAACACATCTCTGGGTTTGTTTGTTTTTTTAAAAACCTGTGTTATAGTTTCTGATGACAAGGTAAACACGAGCGGTCCCGGCATATTTGTACTGTTAGCAGCGGGTGTAACAGTAGGCCAGGCGAGCCGAGGAGCAGATAGGGAGTAGGTGGGGGGGTAGGGGATGGAGGAGGTAGTGAAAGAGTGAGGAAATGAAGGAGAGAAACGGTTAGCACAGGAGTGTGACCCAAAGTGACATCGGTCAAATAAATCCATTGAAAACAATCCGTCGCATATTTCCCTGAATTTGCATGTGGTGAATGCTTGGCTGATATTAAATGCGCACTTTTGTCACGTTCATTCGTTTTGTAGTGGCAGACAATCTCTCTCTCTCTCTCTCTCTCTTTGTCTATCTCTCTCTTTCTCCCTTCTTACTCTCGCTATCTCCTTCTTTTTTTCTTTCTCTGTCTCTCATTTCATCAATCCCTTTCTCTTGTTCTTTGCTCTAGTGCCCTTTCTCTATCTTTCTTTCTTTCTACGTTTCTATCTATCGCTAGTCTTCCTGTTGTCTTTTTTTACTTCTCTTTTACCTCATAGTCTTTATCACCCTCTCTCTGTCTCTCTCTTTCTCTCTCTTCCCCCCCCCCTCTCTCTCTCTTTCTCTCTCTCTCTCTCTCTCTCTGTCCATGTCTCTATTTACAGCTGGATCGCCCCCCCCCCCCCACGTTATTTGATTAGAATCAGAGACATCCTAAAATTCAATTTTAATTCAATGGCCGATGTTTTAAATTCAGTTTAACGACGGGACTAATTTTGTTTAGAATGACTATGATCAAATCTATTGATTAATATTGTAGGATTTTGTTTTTTTTTAAGCTAGAAATGTAAGGATACAGTAATGGGGGGTGGGGGGGGGGGTCACGTGACTATTGATTTCTGTGTAACTAACGTGAATAATGAATGAATTCAATTTTGATATAAAGACGACGCCTTTCATTCTAAGCCATTTACTACATTATTTAAAAAGTTTTTATTAGTAAATGCGCATGTCAGAGCGGAAGAGACAGACAGACAAACAAATCGTAACCAGGAAGTGGTATGATGTGAAATGTAAATATAATTTTAAAGTAAATTTAATATGATCTATCTATCTATCTATCTCTCTCTATATATCTATCTATCTATCTATCAATCTATCTATCTATCTATCTATGTTTCTTTCTTTTGACACTTTTCTTACACTGTTGTTTAATTAGTAATCATTTGTCTATTTGTATGCATTTGTTTTGCGAAAGAAAAAAAAACACAGATAAATAGCTTCCTTTAAGTTGTTCGAGGCACACCAGTACATCACACAATACACACTATTTCTCTAACCCAGTGTTTCCCAAACTTTTGACCTATGTGTACCCATTTTATAATTTTTGTAAGGCTGAGTACCTCCCCCTCCCTTTCCATACTTTAAATGATTAACAGAACATAATAAATGGGTATTTAAAAATCAGCATAGTTAATGAGGTGCAACGCGTACCCCCCTCCAAGGTCTTCCCGTACCCCTTGGGTACGCGTACCCCACTTTGGGAACCACTGCTCTAGCCTTTCAGTTGTAAGGAATCAAGAAAAACTTTCTGTTTGTTTTGCAAGTTTCAGATTAGTTCCTTCAGAAAATGAAGGTGATACGTTTTAGCCCAGGTCACCTGCATGACGGAAGGAAATGTCAGCGGGCAGAGTTCGAACCCGTAAACATAGTGACGACAGTTCTTGGCGCTAGCCACACGACCAGGCAGCCATACTTTATCAAAATTAAAAAATACAACTAAATTGGTCTAGACATATTCTTTTCAATATTCATGAGCTGAAAGGAAAGCTCTAAATAATATTGAAAGAAAATTCCACTATTGCTATAAATTTTTATTAGAATTGTTTGACTAGTTCACTTTATTTTGGACTTATCAAGTTGCAATAAATAACATAATATCTACTGTTAATATGTTTATTTAGCGATTGCCTATTGTAGCACAAAATCTAGCTGGAGGTCACTCACGAAGGCCGCGGGATACACATGTGAGACCAAAAGAAAATCTGCTGCCGAGGACAAACGAAAAGAAAGTCTAAATCGACCACCTGCGGACAATGGTTATGCTTGCCATGGATGTGGCAAAATATGTGGGTCACAGCTGGGACTGTGCAGCCACGGGAAATACTGCATTCCTCACTAATCTTCGGACTCGAAGACTAGCCTTATTATTATTATTATTATGTAGATCACTGCTTGGACTCGGTACCCACGTGAAATACCGCACTCCTCCTTAAACTTCGGACTCGAAGACCAGCCTTATTATTATAGCATTTGTCTTCTACATGTTTTGTTCATTCAGACTTTTGTTCCACAATGGTCAGTTCTAAACTACTGCTCTGGCATCAATCATATATGTGCATGTCTACATACAGGACGACTTGTATATAAAAGTATTACATCTCCATCTACACCTCTGCTTCCAGCAATATCCTTTCCTCTTTGAAACCCAAGAGTCTTATCAATAAAGTGTATCTTACACATTTCCCTAGCGCCCCCCCCCCCCAACCCTCAGAAAACCACACACTCCAACTAGATTCAAATTTTTTTTTTAGAGGAAACACACAAAAGCTTGCCTCTCACCAGTTGCCCTCTCTGTCCACACACACACACACACACACACACACACACACACACACACACACACACAAAAGCTTGCCTCTCACCAGTTGCCCCCTCTGTCCAGCCATTCTCCTTAAGTCTCTCCCAAAGGAAATTACAAGTTCGCTGGCTGAGAAAGATAATATAGTGGCGGGACTCCAGCACTTTTGGACGATCTTACTTGCCGCTGATTCTCAAACTGTCAAGGGTGTGGTTCTATTCAAATGTGTCCTGTTTCCTGTAGCGTGATATTTGCGTGTGTGTAAAATCGCTTGTTCATTGAGAAAGACGCGACTCAAATATCCGACTTTCAGGAGACATATTTCCGTTTTCTGAAATTTATTCCTCTCTTTTCTTGTATGTACGGATTTAGAGAGCGGAAGCGTAACGAGGGTTGGTTTCACCGCCTGAACAAAAATCTTTTGCTGTTTTTTGTTTCTATTGAAAAGTAATACAATGAGCCATTGTCTTGCAGTCTATTATTAGTACTTATAAAAATGTAACGATGCAATAATACTTGAAACATTTTTTTTTTTAATTTGCAAATATAAACACACTACGCAATAAAATACATAAACATTAAGGCAAATTTCTAATTCCGATTGCTAGTACTAATTCACACAATTTTTCCTTTTTTCCTAGTGCCATTAGAGCATGGAGCGGGTTGCCTAGATCAGCCAGGAAAACCAATGACTTAGCCTAGTTAAGACTCTAATTTCACGACTAGATTAATACATGGGTCCGCGAATGACATAATTATCATATGTTCTGATGAAACGTCTGTAAATTCAAATGTAAGTATTGTACGCAATAAAAAAAATATTAAATAATTCTAAAACAACTAACTTTATTTAATTTTCATTTTAACCATGCTGTCTCTATCAGCACTCTAAAGCTAACTGACACATTCCTACGCAGTCATATATCAAAAACAGTTGGTCAGCAGTCCACTCATTCTGAATGATAATAACAACAGTCACCTTAATGAAAGTTACACTCAAAACTAATACTGGCCACACCAAAAAAAAATATACTATCACAATATGCAATTGTAAAATGTGCGTTGATTCTTTTCTTTTTAAATTTCGTTGTTCTGACAGTCTATCATTTTGATTTCACCCCTACCCCTCAATGGGTGTCACCTGGTACGGTCCAATCACTCGCCTCCCCCCATTTGTGTAAAAACTAAACAAGATAACAAAATATTCAAAGTTTGAAAACTTTGTAGGAATGTCATTTAACTTTCCAATAGTTAGTGTTTAGAAAATGTGAGCACAGCTTCAAACCTCTACAATACGGTCTCCAAGGATAGATAACAGAAAGTCTCACGTCATCAGCAATACGGCCGACAATATATTCATTTTGAGGCAACATATAGTAATAGTAATACTTCATATATATTTGTATGTGTATCAGCCACTTATGATCTTCATAAATTGTATATATTTAAGTGTGCGTATTTATACTTATATGCAACGTGAATCTTTTAAACAAGATTTTGATGAAATTTAATATCTCATTTTTACAAAGCAACTGCAGCAAACAAATAGAGATAGACTACATATACAAATATTCACATGTGTGCCACAAGAAAGTATTGTAAACCAAATAATTACAACAATGAAAAATTTCTAACAAATGTTTACTTTACTCGTTGAGACTCCATGAAACCTTGTTTGGTTAGTTTGTTTATGTATTTTTGGCAATGCAAACTTTGTAGACATATTGAATTTTAATATATATATATATATATATATATATATAACAATTTGGATAAAACAATTTTATACTGTAGTCATTAATATTTTATCTCTATATTTCCTTTACAAATTTAGTAAGACAATGTTTTGACTACCCCATAGTTATCTTAAGGCCACAAGTTGCACACCCCGTGAACCCTTTGTTTGCACTTTGACTGACAGAGTCTTTGACTAAGACAGTTTCCTGGCCATATGACAGTCATCTTTGGTGCGTGCCAGTGTCAGATGTCACAAGAATGTCACCGCTTAACCAAATGACACACAGCTAATTACGATAATGACGACCAGCGCCTTATCGATGGGGCAATTCTCCTTCCAAATTACTCCGAACTGAAAGTTCTTGTGTGCGCGTTGTGCATAAGGCTTGCGTTGTGTTACACTTGATGGTACTTATTTTCTATTGCGAAGATTCTTTGCCTTTTTTATGGTGGCTGAGTAATAAAGCGCTGTGTTTCCGAAACGAGAGGTCTCTGGCTCGAATCCCGATATAGACTGGGATTTTAAATTTTCGGAATTTTTAGGGCGCCCCTAAGTTCTCCCAACACTAATAGGTACCTGGCATTGGTTGGGAAAAAATATTGGCGGTTAGTCGTTGTGCTGGTCACATGACACCATCGGAAATAAACAGATGCCCCGTAGATCGCTAGGTCTGAAAGAGGTAATTCACTTTCATTTTTAACACTCCGTAATGAATAGAACATAAAAATACATAGAATACAATAGAACATAGAAATACATAGAATACAATAAAAAAAAAATAGAAATACGTAGAATTCAATAGAACATAGAAATACAATAGAAATAGAAATACGTAGAATACAATAGAACATAGAAATACATAGAATACAATAGAAATAGAAATACATAGAATACAATAGAAATAGAAATGCATAGAATACAAAAGAAATAAAAATACATAGAATACAATAGAAATACATAGAATACAATAGAAATAGAAATGCATAGAATAGAATAGAAATAGAAATACATAATTACACCACTACAGCCCAACATAACCAACACCCTCTACGGCAGTGCTGAACAACTGAAGAGAACAGCACACTATTTTTTCTTGGCACAGTCTGCAAAAGAGCTGACAGCTCAGCAGCAATAAAGCTGGCTAGAAGAAGAAGAAGTGTGAAATAGCGTATATTTGTTTATTAACGTTCATATTAAAAAATCAATTTTTCAAAAATTGCATTTTAATTTCCTACAAATGTTATAAATGACGCTTCTATATACAGTTTTTCAAAATGCAAAGAGTAGTTCAAACTTGTTCACTACACATTTTCCTATTAAAATCCGATTGGACGTCAATGTTTGTATACGAAATAAACGATTTGGATTGGTTGCTTCCACCTGCGTGTTTTTATTTGAGGCCAAGGTGAACTGTTCAACGATGGTAGCCTCTTAGAATCGGCATGTCATTAGATGCTGTCTTTACCGAAACTGAACGGTATTTTGAAACCAAAAATGTATGTTAATAGCTTTAATTGTAATTGGTATCATAAACATACTGGGAAAATTTTGAGTAACAAGTCATTGTTTATAAGAACTGATTTGGTTTTCGAAGTCGGTGATAAAATCTCCGATCGCGGGGCTCCCCACAAGCGCGGAGCCTGGAGCGGTTGACCCTCCTTGCCACCCCCCCAAGGCCGCTACTGCTACTAATTAATTATCCCATCAGTTCGTGGAACACCTATTCAGGCCTCGCAGAACACTAGGGTTCCGTGGAACACAGTTTGGGAAACACTGGTCTATAGAATTTTCACTTCTTAGAGCTAGGACCTTCAGACACCTATTTTTTTAAAATAAGGTTTATATCAACTCACTCTGTTTGTCTGTCTGTCTGGTAAAAAGTTTATACACTTTATTTCTCCCACACCCATTCTGGGATCGAATTTGAAACTAAGGCGCCTCATAGTGGAACACCTATTCAGGCCTCGCAGAACACTAGGGTTCCGTGGAACACAGTTTGGGAAACACTGGTCTATAGAATTTTCACTTCTTAGAGCTAGGACCTTCGGACACCTATTTTTTTAAAATAAGGTTTATATCAACTCACTCTGTTTGTCTATCTGTCTGGTAAAAAGTTTATACACTTTATTTCTCCCACACCCATTCTGGGATCAAAATTTGAAACTAAGGCGCCTCATAGTGCTGGTAGTGCAAGAAACGGAATTCTTACTAATTTTGTGCTGACTTCAAGGAAGCGTGCCAAGAACAGTTAAGGAATGCTTTCTTCTCTGGAGACACGAGGTGGCTATCTTGTTGGAGGCGCTACGAGGGTTTCATTGTCGTAACATGAACAGCGATACACTTTCACAAAAAAAAAAAAAAAAAAAAAGATTTTAGAAAAAAAAGAGAGAAATGTCAGACGACTTGATGGTAGATACTGAGTTAGGGATTTGAAGGCTTCGGGGGAAGGGGACAATGAGGTAAAAAGAGATTCAAGGAAGAGGAATGAAGCTGTGAAATGATTTGTTTTTTATCTTTCAAAAAAGAAGAGCGTGAATCGGTGGGGAGATAACTACCGGTCAAAAACCGTGAAAGTCTTCTCGTGTTGCGGGATATTTCCGGTTGGCGCCCCTAGGCTATATATGGGTTCCATTACTGTACTGGGAAAGGGGGGGGGGGGACACGACGATGCGGGCTGGAAGTCTTAGGTGATCTAAAATACTAAAACAAGAACCATGGATTATAAAAATCAAAATCGAATGTTTTCAAAACAAAATCACAAAAATGAAATTATGTGACCAGAGATGGGGCATTATTTAGATATATTTTATATGCGTGAATAAAATACAAACCTTTGCCACTACACACGTTCGACCCATAACCCAGACGTCCGCAGATCCTAGCCACACCCTGCTATCACTTGTTATAACAAACTAACTTAAAAAATTAATAACAGGAACAATGTAAACAGGAATCAAGAATAAATTATATTTACACACTAACATATGACGTAGTACACACTTTACAAATATAGCTCCCTTGCCAAGGGCGATAATTCTAGTTCTTGAAAAAATAAATAGAATCACATTCCCAAATATATTTTATGTTGATTAGTCTTAAAAGTGTTGATATATGATTGTATGTTGTCTGTAGCCAAATTGACCTTATTCGTAAAAATACTTTTTAAAAAAAACTAGGTTATATTGAGCGAAATGACATCAATTATTTATAAACCAGTTTTAACTTTACACAATTGAGTAAGCTACTCTTGTGACACGTGACTACTTTTGCATGATAAACATGCATCCAAGCGCTCTATAGTGGGAGTGCACGTTTAATCGCTGCCATATCTCTCATTATTGCAAGACTTATCTCCCATTAGCTTCGTACATTTTTCATATAAATCAAAATTAACTATTTACAACTAATTAATTAATTATTTTTTGTTATTAATTAGTGTGTTGTCAATAACAAATAATAATTGTGCAAAGTTTCAGCTGGAGAGATAACGTGTACAAGACTTTGACCAGACAGACAGACAGACAGAGATGTTATTATGTACTAGAAAAACGTAAGAGATTTTCTTTGAAGAGGTAATTTTTAAGACCGCATTTAATTCAAGTTTGCAAAATGTTATGTCCGTAAAAGATAAAGTATTTTGAGATTTAGATTCAGAGTTAAGATTTTATGACACATCGGCACTATTTGGCCCATGTCGTGCAGTCACAGTATTGTTTGTGATATGAGATGGTTGAGGCTCACTAGGAGTTCTCGGCTGTTTCACGTGGAAAGTGAAATTCTCGCTCAAGCCTCGTTTTGAGATCTGACCACATGGTCAGACATCAGTTTTTACTTTGGATCTAGTAGTTTTAGGACGTACGATCCATATTGTTTAGTGAACTTGTTAGATATAATTTTTGAATATGTTGGATATAATATTTTACAAGTGATTCTGCTGTTCATCAACATGTATGCCTATGAGGCTGGATTGTGTATTTTATTTCATATCAATAAATGTACATCGTCTGACAGTCAATGTGTTGTGAATTTGAACGTCTGTTGTGCTACTCTAGTTACAGTAGACATCCGCGACAATAGAAGTACACATATTGTGGAGAAAGAGTAGACAAGCGAAAAATATAATATTTAAAATCAATTATGCAAGCAGTTTTTTTGGGGGGCATAAAAATACACCATTTTTACAACGATTCACTATTGATAGTAAAAACACCAAGAGAGCCTTTTTAATAAGGTAATCAAAACGGCAATCTCTTTAGTAGAGGAGGCTACTATTTACCATATTTTTAGCACATATATGCAAACGGTTTTAGTTTTTATTGTTAAAAAAAATATATTTTTTTTACAATTGTATTGCTAAGTTAAGAAAGTTCTGTCCTACTAGCTACTACATTTACACACAAAATGTTTACTTTTTTTTAGAGAAAAAATCTATTTAGTATGCATAAAAGTTGGACATAATTTAAAACAACAATTAAAAAGTAGTGCTACACCATAACCAATGAATGCTTCCCTAGACATCCAATTATAGGCTTCATATTTCTTGTTTACGAAGTGTTCTCATTTTGAGGCTTGTAATAAGAGATTGACCCTTTACAAAACAATTAGATCAATTAGATATTCACTATAAGACATTAGTTAGGCCAGGCTCACATCTAACTTCCCATTCACTTTCACCTAGCCTTTGGTCTGCAGGACCGTAGGGGCACCACACAAGATCTGTCAACCTTCTTTCTCCATTCTTCTGCCATTTGTCTTTGATAGAATTTCATTCTGATGTTCTTTCTGAAAATATATTGAAGCCTGCCTTTTTACCTGCCTGGATTGGCCACTTTGGGGCCCGATTTTGAGTTTGTGTTTCCACCGTCTCTGTAACCTTGTTTTGTATTATTTTATGTGAAACTTGCTTAGGGAAATAACCAATAAATGTCCTTTTAAGAATGTCATTCTTTTAAAGTTTAGAAACATTTTCTGATCCCCAGAAATTAAAATAGCTCCTCCTTGATTTAAACCCAAACCTTGAAATATGCACTAAATTTTCTACCACAAAAGGGTTTAAGAATAAACACATTTGTTTAGATATGTTTTCTCCTGTTTTCAGGGATCCGCAATCGCTACCATTCGGTCCATTTTGTCTAGCTAGTAGAATGGTGATGGAGAATCGGGGATGTTTGGGTGACTTTAAGTGCTAGAAAGTGGATTTGTAACGATCTGTCTACACGGGGAACCACACCATGATTCAATTAGTGCAATGATTCTCAAAGTGTAGCAAATGTTTTATTAATGAATGGACGACGTAAGTGCGAGTGTGTGTGTGTTTTGGAAGGGGGGGGGGGGTGTGATCGAGAAAGAGAGACAAAAAGAGAGTGGAAAAGATGGAAAGAAAATAAAGAGAGAATAAATGACGGATAAGAAGAAGAAAGGTAACAAGGTAAGCAGAGAGAGAGAGTGATGTGGAAGGAGAACAAATGACTAGAAATTATAATGTCTTTTTTATGGCTTAGAAAATAGTGGGGTCAATATAGTGCAATATAGCTTCTTGTACATTAATACAATCTAGAGCAGACTTTTACTAACAGCAAAAAAAATTTAAACGCATCTCATTTTTTTTACCTATTCTATTCTCATTATAATTTTTGATCATTAAAATAAAGTAAACAAAAGTAATGTCCCAGTTCAAACCATGTGATATCTAGAGGGAGGATGACGTCATCTGTTTCTATGGCGAAGGTAACGAGGGGATCATATGGCCAGCAAATAATGTCAGGTACCCATCAGATTTGGGTGAACTCCGGGGCGCCCTTAAAAATCCCGAAATTTAATTTTCTACGCTTCGCTGAGTTCAAACCAGTGACCTCTCGGTTGTGAACCCAAGCGCTTTCCACTCAGTCACATCGCCCCTTTTTTTAATTATTACTTGGGTCAAAGGTTAAAGCAGTCAGCAGTGACTCTATTGTCTTATTCAACAGAAAAGTGTGAACATTTTTATTATGGGCAATAATTTAATGTTGGACAATTTATATAAGTCTTTATTTGGGATGTATCGTCTGACACTGTGTCAATGTGATTCTAGTGACCTACTTTATCAGCCTTGGAATTCGCACGACGTTAGGTCAAATACGACATGCTTGATGTCTGAGGCAGTACTTGGAGCTGACACAATGCAAAGACTATAAGTTAAAACAACTGTAGCAGACTATGGTTGTTGAACTGTAAGTAGTTCAAGATATTTCATTCGCCAATGCTTTTAGCTGGACCTACACTTTGCGCGGATGTGTACTAAAATGTGCTACTACTAAGGTTTCTGTGTAGGATATGAGTGTACACAGTTTGTAATGTGTAAACGCGTGAACTGCTGCGTTGCAACATTGCATGGAACACTAAACTTAATTAAAGGAAGGGGGAGGGTTATTTTTTATCTTTTTTTACTAGTACGTTTTGAATGAGAGAACAATTAGATCAATTAGATAATCATTATATGACATCAGTGAGGGCCAGGTTCACAATGAACTTCTCCTTCACTTTCACCTATCCCTTGGCCTGCTTGACCGTTGGGGCACCACACAAGATCTTTCAACCTTCTTTCCCCATTCTCCTCTGTCATTTGCATTTAAAAGAATTTCATTCTGATATTCTTTCCCGAAAATACTGAAACCTGCCTTTTTACCTGCCTGGGTAGACCACTTAGGGGGGTTGACTTTGAATTTGTGTTTCGACACCAACTGTCTTTGTAACCTTGTTTAATGCTAACTTCTGAAAATAATTATTTATAACTAAATCTTTTAATTATCTATTTGTGTTCTAATAGCATTCTTTTTACTATTTTTATTTAACATGTTTAACTATTATGTCGACTTGGTTCGTACAAATATACTGGCGTTCCTTTACACATGAAAATATAATTGTGTTTTAGGATGTTCAAGAGGATTATATCCCAGCCCAAAACTTTTGGGGGAGGGCAGCGGACTGGGTTGAAAATCGTTGGCCTTTGTGATGACAGTCCTAAACGCTTACCACACGACCAGGTAGTCACACAAGACAATGGACATTATATTTCTAAATCACCTGCAGGGACGCTGCTTGGGGTGTGGCAGTTGACGCCAGGCTCGAAATGTGGTTGTGTATGATTGTTCTCTTAATATGAAACAGTCTGTACTCGTGAGAAACAGTACTAGAGTTGAAGAAAAATTGTATTCAATTCAAACTATTAGAACCTGAAATTAAACTTAATTCCGAACTTTAAAAAATATTATAATGATTCATAGCGTCTGCGCTGGATTGAAATACCAAAGTGATTTGTGTTGTGGTGGTTGGAGAGGCTGTGGAGTGTTATATTAACTTTTTTTGTTCTGTTTTGTTTCCCCCTAGCACTATGCCGAGAACACAACAATGTTACGGATGGAAAGACTATGAGCCAATAACAATAGATCAATGGGGGAGCAGAATGACTGTGACTCGATTGTGGACACCACGGCGAATAAATTGAGAGCTAAAGACTATATAACGGGAGGCCCCAACACCGCTCCCCCTCCCGCCCCATCCCCTCCCTTTAAATGTTTTGTCAAAGAGAAGTGGTGTGGGGCGGGGTACGTTTGTGTTAAGTGTGTGAAAGTGTAGGACCAGATGTGTGGGTGGGTGTGATTGTTGTGGGTGTGAGGGAAGGTGACCATATCAATGTGATAGCCTAAGCTATGAGCCAGGGGGTGGGGCAATGTCACTCTGCCCCCATGTCCCCTCATTCGTTGTACCCTCCCCTACACATAAACACACACTCAGTACACTCACGCCAGCAATATTGAAATTACTCACGTCCGTGTGAGGGTTTTGGCGGTACGGTGGGGGGGGGGGGGGGGGAGGAGGGCAGTTAGGGACGCGAACTGCCCGTGGCAGTCTATTCGATGATCTGGCTCTAGTATAGCCCTATGTATGAAGTGTGCGTAGTTTTACATACATCTTCAGTGGGCGCCCTGTTTTGTTTTTTTTTTGGCCTTGGTTTAATTGTAAACATTATATTCATGTAGTGGTCCTGTATACGACTATTGTATACATTGAAAACATTTCTCTAATAGGTGCCTTCTGTGTAAAGTTACTTTGAAAATAAATGGTCCTCTGTGATGTACCCTCTTTCTTTTTTCTCTTTATCTCTTTGAACTCTGTCTTTCTTCCACAATATCTCTTTTTCATATCTTTCATATCTCTTTTCTTTCTCCCCCCCCCCCCCCTCGCTCTCTTCCAACTCTTATTTTGTTTTCTTTTTCTTCACTCTCACATTCCCTCTCTTACTCTACTCCTTTGTCTCCCTCTTTCGTTCTTCCCCCACTCTCTCGCGTAGCTCTCTCTCATTCTCTCCCTCCCTCTCCCGCTTCTCTTTCTCCCTCTCTCTCCCCCTATCTTTCTCTTTCTCTCCCCCTCTCTATCTCTCCCCTCTCTCTCTTCCACTCTCTCTCCCTGTCTCCCTCTCTCTCTTCCACTCTCTCTCCCTGTCTCCCTCTCTCTCTTCTCTCTCCTCCTCTCTCTCTTCCACTCTCTCTCCCTGTCTCCCTCTCTCTCTTCCACTCTCTCTCCCTGTCTCACTCTCTCTCTTCCACTCTCTCTCCCTGTCTCCCTCTCTCCCACTCTCTCTCTCCCTGTCTCCCTCTCTCTCTTCCACTCTCTCTCCCTGTCTCCCTCTCTCTCTTTCCCTCTCTCTCTCCCTGTCTCCCTCTCTCTCTTCCACTCTCTCTCCCTGTCTCCCTCTCTCTCTTTCCCTCTCTCTCTCCCTGTCTCCCTCTCTCTCTCCCTGTCTCCCTCTCTCTCTTCCACTCTCTCTCCCTGTCTCCCTCTCTCTCTTCCACTCTCTCTCTCCCTGTCTCCCTCTCTCTCTTTCCCTCTCTCTCTCCCTGTCTCCCTCTCTCTCTTCCACTCTCTCTCCCTGTCTCCCTCTCTCTCTTCCACTCTCTCTCCCTGTCTCCCTCTCTATCTCTTTTCCTCTCTCTCTCCCTGTCTCCCTCTCTCTCTTCCACTCTCTCTCCCTGTCTCCCTCTCTCTCTTTCCCTCTCTCTCTCCCTGTCTCCCTCTCTCTCTTCCACTCTCTCTCCCTGTCTCCCTCTCTCTCTTCCACTCTCTCTCTCTCCCTGTCTCCCTCTCTCTCTTTCCCTCTCTCTCTCCCTGTCTCTCTCTCTCTCTTCCACTCTCTCTCCCTGTCTCCCTCTCTCTCTTCCACTCTCTCTCCCTGTCTCCCTCTCTCTCTTTTCCTCTCTCTCTCCCTCTCTCTTTCCCTTTCTCTCTCCCTGTCTCCCTCTCTCTCTTCCACTCTCTCTCTCTCTCCCTCTCTCTCTTTCCCTCTCTCT